>SOMO01000009.1:1144991-1161966 GCA_028128575.1 Paedocypris carbunculus | reverse complement strand
TGTTTGCTATGCTTATGGACAGGTTGACAGATGAGGTCAGACAGAAATCTCCCTGGACAATGATGTTTGCAGATGACAGTGATTTGCAGCGAGAGTAGAGAGCAGGTGGAGGAAGAGCTAGAGAGGTGGAGGTTTGCTCTGGAAAGAAGAGGCATGAAAGTCGGTCGTAGTAAGACAGAATACATGTGTCTAAATGAGAGGGGTAGGGTGGAGGAGTGAAGTTACAGGGGGTGGAGGTGAAGAAGGTGCAGGAGTTCAAGTACTTGGGATCAACAGTGCAGTGTAATGAGGAGTGTGGAAAAGAGGTGAAGAGACGAGTGCAGGCAGGGTGGAGCGGGTGGTGGAAAGTGTCAGGAGTGTTGTGTGACAGAAGTGTCAGCAAGACTCAAAGGAAAGGTGTATAAGACAGTGGTGAGACCAGCTATGCTCTATGGCTTAGAGACAGTGGCAGTAAGAAAGAGACAGGAGGCAGCAGAGATGAAGATGTTAAGGTTCTCCTTAGAAGTGACGAGGTTGGACAGAATAAGGAACGAGCACATCAGAGGGACAGCTCACGTTACTTGTTTTAGCAACAAAGTCAGAGAGGCCAGACTGAGATGGTTCGGACATGCACAGAGGAGGGATAGTGAATATATTGGTAGAAGGATGTTGGAGATGGAGCTGCCAGGGAAGAGGGCAAGAGGACGACGAGGAGATATATGGATGTTGTAAGAGAAGACATGAGGTTGGCTGGGGTCATGGTGGAAGATACTCAGGATAGAATGAGGTGGAAAGGGATGACTCGCTGTGGCGACCCCTGATAAGGGAAAAGCGGAAAGAGAAGTAGTTATTTTAATGGGTTTAATAAAGTCAAACAGAAGCATGGCACAGACATGTTTGGTCAGGTTTAACTTCGTTGTGGTTCGATAAAGTTTGGTGAATCACATTTTATACACTTCTCTCTTACAATAAAGCTGAACTAACAGATCAAATTATAGGTCAACGTGAACATTTTACACAAATGTAAAACCATCCCTGAAAAAAGGGCCCAGTGCATCTTAACAGCAGAAACAGAAGTAAAACCACACTTTTCAATCTTAGCAAAGAATTATCTACATGATGATGTGATATCAGCAGGAGGCACAGAAACATCCACAGCAAGAGTGGAGACAACATTCATCTGATCGGCGTACACAACAATTCACAATCTACTGCTTGATAGATTTGTGCTAAACTAAAACCATATCCTCACTTTTAAATAGAATATTAAGGTCGCATTAAAGGAAAAAAACAGAAATAGCTCATAGTGCAACTCAAACATAGCGTTTGAGAATTGTGAACTTCACATCTCATCTCACAACATTCACATCTCAGCAGCTTCAACAGATCATGATTTTCTGAGCTCAATTCTGTCAGTGGGAAAGAATAACAAGAAAAACGAGACTGGACAAAATTATGCGTGTGAAGATCTGGAAAGCTCTGGGATGAAGCTACAGGTCTGGAGCAGAAGCCTCCTCACACTCAGAGGAGCTGGACTCATCCGTCTGCTCGGAGCAGTGGTACAGCATCAGCGCCTGCGTCTTGTGGGTGATGGTGATGGTGCATGGCCCCTGGGTCCACGGTTCTCCATCCACCTGCATTGGCATCTGTGAACTCTTCAACACCAGCTGAAACACACGTTATTGCATGTGAGACCTATTCAAGACCATCAAATCTATTGAAACTTGTTAGAGTAGACTTTATTTTTTGTAAATACAAGATGTACTAATAATATGGACTGTAATAATAATAAAAAACAAAAAAAAGACACGGGGAGTATGGTCTCACCCGTACGGTGTGCGCTTGTCCCAACCTCACGGGATTGGCAAGTTTCACCTGGATCTGTGCACAGTGGAAAGAGCCATAAACACCCACCACCTCTAACAAACCGTCGTCCAGGCTGAAAGCAAACAAACAAAAAAAAAAATCAGTACACCTTCCATCAGAAATCACCTCAAAAATGTGTATTGCACAGGCGTTTAGTGTTTACCGAGTAGGTGGGTAGGGTTCGTCTCCCATTCCTTCCCAAATCCGACAGCCTCCACCCCAGTAACCGATGTTACACACTATAATTCCCTCCAAGCTGGGCAAAGTCACTTGCTCTCCATCCAGCTCCAGCTAAACAGCAGTTTCAGAGGACACTCAAATAAGTTCATAGCAATAATCATAGTGTGTGTGTGTGTCTCTGTAAAGTAGTCCTCAAATTACCATGGTACTTTAATTTACTTTTTAGTTTTTTATCTTTCAGCTTGGAAATAAAACCCTGAAAGTGGTTCAGTTTGGTCAGGACAGGACAGAAAAGCCTTAACAGGAACGTCAGGGGAAAATACAAAATGTGGAAGGACTTTAACATGTCAAACTCAGTGTCTGTGAAACTAGACACTGGTCTGGTCTCGTGCTGATCAGTCATGTGTCAGATGAAGGTCCTTTATGTGAACGTTTACCTCAATCCTCTTGTCTAGATCTTTGCATTCTTGCACTAAACAATCTTTGGTTCCATACAGGAAGTACACCGCCTGTGCAAAACAATGAATGATGAGCCGTTTTAAAGGGAACACGTGTCCATCATTTTCCCGTGAAAATGCACACAGACCTTGTTGATGATGCGGCTGGAGAAAAACGAGGGTGTCTTCTCTCTGTGCGTGTGGAAGTTCAAGGCCATGAGAGCATCAGGACCCACTGAGAAATAATTGTTCATGGACAAAACCTAGATTAAAAAATAAAGACAATTAGAGCAATTAATGTTCAAGTAGAAAGTAAAATGTGCATATATTTTAGATACGAAATAGCCATAAAATATCCAAGTAACAAAGTCCATTTACTCTAGTACTTTACTTTGGTCCGGGCACTAACCTTTGGTTTGCGGAAGAGTTGTCCTTTAGAGGCTACCTGGACTTTCCACCTTAGCATGAACAACAGACAGAGAAATGACTGGAACAGCTAGAGAAGGCTGGACGAAGCATGACCAGGCCTTACCGGTCCATCTTCACCACTTCAGCCTCCAGAACATTCCTGAGCACTTGTTCAGCAGAGAACTCTCCTGCGTAACCGGTTCCCCATCCCAAAGAGTTTGCCAAGTCATTGCCGGTACCCAGCGGCAGGATGGTGACGAGAGGAACAAACTGATCTTGACCCTGCACAGAGCAGAAGTATAACTATAAAAAACGGCCTGCTCATTTTTCAAAGCCATTTGTTTTTACTTGCTCATCAACTTTCTCATTGCTTTCTTCAACGTTTGCTCATTTTAATGGCCAAATAGCGACATGTAAAAAAAGAAATGCAAGGTTTTTTAAATTCACTACATTTCCAAGTCACGTCTGTGTAGGTCTAAAATCCAGAGACAATTTTTGATCAGCGAATCTTTCAATCAGGACAAAGAAACTGCACTATAGTCAATCACAAAATGTCAGAATCCAACGATAATTCCCTCACAATCAATGAATTGTAGCCTGCCATTACACATTTTCTAACTGTTAAAACAATTGATTAAAATTTAAATCAAAAAATGAGTTCACTACTGGGGCACACCAAGGATCAGTGCTTGGACCACAGATCTTTTCAATTATTTATTTGTTTTTTTACATGGGTTTGATTATATACTCTGCTTTTAAATTATTTAGAGTTTGAGTTTTAACTACCATTAAAGTCCACTTCTTATCAATTTTTCACTTTTCAACAAAAGCCTTTTCAAGGGTTGACAAGTAATAGTAAAGTTAACATGCTAGTATTTGAAACATTCCAATCCAAAGCTTTAGTCATTTCTTGGACTGGGAACTCCACAGAAACACTGCGAACTTGAACGCAAGCCTGAAACTATGGTTACTGTGTCCACCACATCACCATCTACAAAAAGGATGAGAGTGGACGCAAGTACGATTTTATCCCATTATCTGTAGCTCTCACCTTCAGCTTCATGGTATCAATGGCATCCAGAACCCATCCGACCGTGCCGTCTCCACCACACACTAGCACACGCACCCGGCCCGGAGGCAGCAGCGTGCACAGCTGCAGAGCTTTGAAAGGAGGCATCTCAGACAGATCAAACACCTGGAACATCCAAACCAACAAAGTCACAAAAGGGGAAATAATAGCAAAGTGAGAAACCTGAATTGGAATTATTATATTAATGAATCACTTCTTTTAGAATGGTATTCTCGATTAGAATCACTGGTCTTCATTGCAGGGTTTTGAACACTGAGCACTGAACAAGGCCACACTTTAATGCCAAGCTTACATTTTCCACCAAACAACCTACAAACCAATGAAAAAGGACAATTTATGATTATTAAGATCAAGGGAAGCGATGCAGTGAAACAGCATCAATCTAAACAATCAAAGGTTTTGTGTCGTCTGTGAACATGTGATGGCGCCTCATGTGCTAGAAACAAGCCATGAAATTAGATTTTTTTTATGCTGTTGGTCAATATACCCGACACAGTGGTGGTTTGGTGTCCAGAAGAGACCGTTTTGATCCTTTTTCTTCCCTACAATTCCTGCATTCAACTGTGAATGTTAAAGTTTTATTTTATAAATTATTCAAAAAATATATTTCTTAACGCCGTTTTAACACCCCCGGCCATACTGATGGACAAATAGTTGTTCACAATTTCACAATTGAATATTATTTATTCTTTACTTACAATGCAGAGCAGGATAAAAATGCGACTGTTGTGGCCAAAGTATAAGTATTATTAAATTCATTACATTTTTGTTTCCTTTTTGAACAGAGAAGCAAAACAAATGTTAGTAATATCTAATAAATAACCCAATGTGCTTCTGAAGCGAAAAGTGTGTAAAATGTAAAAATGGTTCAGGTTCAAGTTCAAGTTCATTTGTATAGCGCTTTTCTTAGTCCGAGACCAACGCAAAGACGCTAATGGTCAAAATGGTCAAACTGCCTTCTCAATGCGTTGCGTTGCGTTCGCTGTTAGAAGGCTTTTGTTGTCATAAGGTTAAGAATGTTTAAAGGCCTGTTAATACGGCTTTGAGAGAGTAGGACTGTGGGACTTGTTGGTTGAGAGATGAGAATTAAACGGATAATAAAGTCAAAGGAACCTGCAGAGGGTTGAGGAGGGACCGGAACTCGCCCAGCAGAGCTTCTCCCATGTTGTTCCCACTGCGAGTGTTTGCCAGGACCAGAACGGGAGTCCAGTCACTTAAATACGATGAAGCGAGCTGCACATACAGTGATTAAACGTTTAGACCCGTGTTATCTTTTACACAACAACACACACACAAAAACAAGACGGCAATAATCTATCTGCTCACCTTGAGGTACTCGTCCGGATTTCTGCAGCGCAGTTTGTTGACATGACCGAGATAAAACGGGGGAATAATGACAGAACGAAACTCTCCCAGGTCACAGACGCCTTCATCCTTCAGGCTGGACAGACAGTCTTCATGTAGCGTGATCTGACACCACACACACCTGAATGATGCACACAAACAACAAACACATGAGAAAAGCAAAATGAGATTACAAATACGCTGACGGAATATCTGCTCTAGTGAGAACCTGATAAGTAAACTACATTTTCAGTTTACTGTACCTGAAATCGCACAATCTGGGCTGAATGCCACACTGCTGTTTGCACTGGGCACAGTAGCTGGCGAGGGGCACGTTGCCTCTCACCCACTGGTGGCAAAAGCCTTGAGATGGTCTCGGGGTCATGACCTCTTTACACGGCAAGCCGCGGTCGGCTCTGCGCACGCAGCTCTCGTCTGCGCACGCGCCACAGCAGTCGCAGAACGCCCCCTGCAGGATGGGCTGAGAACACACGCAGCAATAGGTGGGTTTGTGGAACAGGTCAGTGTAGCGCCAGCGGTGTTTACTCTTCCGGAGCAGATCTTTTAGCTGGATCATGCGTTTGGGACGTTGGAAACTGCACCACAGTGTGATGATCACGGGGATCAGGACGGCGACCGCAGTCCACGCGAGTAGCGGCCATTCCTCTCTCTGCGCCTCGGTCAGGTCCATAGCGATCAGTTAGTAAAGGTTTCAGGCCAGAGTGGTGTTTCGGGACCGCAGTTTGATCCCGCACGATCTTCAGGTTCTAACCCATTTCTCGTGGAGCCTGTCAAAACATCCCCGGTTGACCCAGCCCGAATGACGTCGGTCTCTTGACACGGGTTCGCGTCATGCTGTCTTGTTTAAGCCGCAGTTCTGCTGATGTCGGCAAGACGAGCTGGTGCCGATACCGGTAAAGAAATCATTAAATGATGTGTCTAGATTTTTTTCGAGGAAGCGGAAATGAGGTGGCAGCTGGAGTGACCAATAGTCACAGTTCTTTTTGTTTTGTCGAACGGATAGTTACCGCCCCTTACTGGCAGTCTGGACCAATCAGTCACGGCATCTGTGTGTGTCGATAAGGATTGCGCGGCGGCGTCACTCTCATCACTGTCATTCTTGAGAGATGAGACAATATGCTTTATATAAACACAAAAAAATAAAGAAAAACAATTCTGATCTGTAACAATTTCGAGGGATTCGATTTTCTCCTCGTATTTGTTTGACTTTTATGTAAACCTGCTGGTTAATTCGTTAGGATGTTTAAGTCGATGGTAGAATAAAAATAAAAATACTTAAATATTACATTGGCGTGCACTTTGAGTGTGCAACCTTTTTTTTTATTTATTGCATGGTTGACAAGCTACTAACCAAAATAAACAATTAAAATAAAATGTTCCTTTTTTCCCCCAAAAACATTATTTGGATCAGAATCTCAAATCTTTGCAACAATATGTAATAGATGTCTTTTGTAAAAATGGATGAATGGATTAATGATTGGATGAATGGATTTATATTGATTTCTTCATCTTGTGGTTGTTATGCATGTTAAAGTTGTAAATACATTTTCTGTCCATGGGTTAGTTAAGAAACAAATAACAATTCTAATAAAATATAGAAATTTTTTAATGAATAAAACAAACAAAAATGATTCTGATTAAATGAAATTGATAATACATTATTAGCATAACAGGCAGAAGAAGCGTTAACAATGCTGCCGGTGTACAATAACACAAAGCAACAAGAAGCATCTACAGACACAGACAAATAAAAGTGTGGCAGCAAGCAGATAACATTTAAACTTAATGGCCAGAAAGTTTTTTCTGTGTGCTTTTATTTGAACCACGTATCAGAATCAGAAATCATTGAGAAATCTTTATTAGCCAAGTTGCGATTGACAACCGGCAATTGAGTGTGGTCTTCTTTTTTACATGCATTAACATAAATATATAAATACAAAGGAAAAAACTGACATGAAATGAAACATAAATAACATAATTGCACAAGTATTGAACGTTATTGTAGCAGTGGTTATATCACATGGTTTCAGATGGTCATGAGCCAATGTTTTGTGAGTCCGGTAGAGTTCAGCTCAAACACAGCCTGGGGGAAGAAGCTGACTCTGTGTCTGGTGGTTCTGGTGCTTATGGCTCTGTGATGCCTGCCAGAGGGGAGGAGTTTAAACAGTCTGTGGGCGGGGTGTGTGGGGTGAGCGGTGGTGCTGACAGCTCTTCTTGGGTCTGGCCTGGTACAGGTGCTCAATCGACGGAAGTTCAGTCCTAATGATCCTCTCTGCTGACCGGACCACCGCTGCAGAGGGTGTCTTATGCTAACACTGTTGTGTAATACTGATGTAACTGAAACTTGACTGGTCGCCAGGCACATCCTCTTCCTCACATTTAGACTTTGTACCTGTGCAGGGCCTGTTTGTTTAAGTCATAAAGGCTGATGTTCTTTATTGGATTTATTATTGGCCAGTTATACCTTAGACAATTTTAGTATGTGACGCCTCCTTCAGATCACATTTAATCAGAAAAAATTCCATTCAAACTGCATTTGTAGAAAAAAAAAAAACATTAATTAAACAACGTTGACACATTTACCCTGAAAATTTTGCTGTCATTCTCGGTCATAGTCAATACTCACCGGACTCCAGGCTCTTTCTCGCAGAGAGGATATTCTGACAGTGCCCAAAAATATACTTTTGATTCATTATTTTCCCTCTGTGTTGTTAAGTTTTGCATTAGCACATTTCTTGGCATGCTTTTACCTGGCATCCAAATTTGCTTTTTTGATTAATAAATATTTAACTAATTAATTTCTTTATTAATTCTTAAAATTTCTTGTAATTTTCAAACTTGGCAATTGTCACGTGTCAGTAACAAGACAGAAGACGGTATTCTTGTAAGCTGACTTTAATGAACAAGCCATAGTCAAACAACATGAAGCTACGTTCAGCATGCATACACTATACCACTCATTGACTGGCAACTCGTTCCATCATGCCATTAGCCCTGCTGCTTCTCTTTTCGCCAGCAGGATTAGCCGAGGAGCAGGATTGTTCCAGCAATAAAACTTGCACCTCACATTATCTTAGTTAATGTAACCAACAGGAAAGTGTTAGTGAAAGCATGGTTTCCATAGCTGTTCCATATGGATTTTTCACACATTTTGTAAGTTGCTTGGGCAAAAAATGTCAAATAACTGTAAAATGCAGTTTACCACAGATTAATTGGATTCTGGAATATAGATGAACATATTGTTCAACATAAACAGTTGCAGTCATAACATTAAAACACAATGAGCTGAAGAAAAGTCATGGACCTAAATCAATGAATCATTAATCAACATGAAGGTCAATGAAAGTTCCGCAAATAACCCTGATAAACATTAAGGAGAAATACACTAAGAGTGCAAGTGTCTATGTTTATTAATGTGTCGCAGATTTCAGACACCTCAGTAGCCATTAAACCTCAGTACGACTGAAATGTAGTTATACATTGACATACAACTGACCAGACCACCAAGATTTCTGAGATACGAGCAGTCAGTTGGTCGATTTTTGTATTGAATCATAAGCAAAAAATGTGCTGCAGACATTGAGAGGGACCTCACAGCGCCCCCCAGCTGCCACACACACACACGCGCACACACACACACACACACCTCTTTCTTCTTGAGAGTTCAGACCCGAGAAGTCATTCTTGCGTTTTGCTAAGTTTATGTCTTGTTTTTATTAATTTATTATTCATCAAACTTTTTTGCCATTATTGCCCATGAAACTCACAGACCCTGATGGTACTGGGAGGCAGATTTTTTGCAAACGCAATATAACAGAAAAAAGTGAGAACTAAACCACCTTTTTGGAGAAACAGAAAAAACTGTTTTTATTTCAGCTTGACTCTTTGTGACAAAGAGTGTGACACTCTTTGTCACAAAGAGTGACAAAAACCAAGTGAACACATTGTTGACAATAAAGAAAAAGGAGAAAAAAAAATCCTTTTCTACACCTGCATTAAAACTGTATACAACATCTGTGCACTTTTCTTCACTCCAATTATGGTATTTAATCACACAAGTTATCAAATATTACTTATTAATTGCATAATGTCTTCTAAAAATCACACTCTTCAGCGTGACTTCAGAAGAATAATGTTCCATACAACAATGAGACAATCATCAAAACATGACAGGTATTTGAATCGTGTGTTCTCCATTACCCAATCCAGGTGAGAAGCACACACGCACACGCACAGTAAAACACTTTTGGCATTTGGAACACTTTTGACCTGAGGTAGTTGAAATTTCACTATTATGGAATCTAGCGAGTCTTGTTCATTTACTCAGTTCTGTTTGTTTGCTGATTTTCATGGGGAAATTCACACACCTTGATATTTGATCAGCACATGAACTGCCGGGAAAATGTTCCTTGTATTTCCTGTTTCCTCATGCGTAAGTAAGTGTGGTGCAACATGGGAGGAGACTGAACGGAACGCTCCCTTTACTCTCACTTCAGTGCTGAGCTTGATTCAGTGTTAGTGAGAATTGAATGGTCTGAAGTTTGTGTGTTGATCTAGGGACTTCAGCATGGCTGAGAGTCTGGACACCACGGATCTGAAAGACATGGAAGAGGAGGTTCTGTGGAATCTTATTAATGACAACCGTCATGCCGTGTCTTTGGCTGTACGTCCTTGTCTGCTCATCCCGTACCTGCGGCAGGCGCGAGTTCTCACCGAGCTGGACGAGGACGAGATTCTCAGCTGCCTTAAACTCACCAACCGAGTCATGAGGACAGGTCAGAGTTCTCAGAACTATCTGAATATTGCTTGGACTGTAAAAGCCATAATAACTTATTAAGTCTCTATCATTTGAAGTGTTGGAGTGATGTTGTTTGGTGATGGTAAACAACAAAGAGAAAATTTTATTAAAAAAAAATTCATATTGAAAACAGCTTTTCTGCAGCCAGTGACTATCAGTAGATGTTCTCAACACTAACAGTAATGGAACAAAATCATTTTGATTTTCGAAAACACACATTGTAAACCAAACAAGAACACACAAATCTCAAAATAAAACCCAAAATAATCACTGTCATTGGATCTCCAACTTTCTGATGGAAAGGCAACAAGCATTATAATTGAGAAAGCATGTTGTCTCACTCGCAGTACTGGAGCACCCCAGGGCTCTGTTCCAAGCCCACTGCTGTATTCACAGTACACTTTTAGTTACCACCTTTGGTTCCAAAACAATTCAAAGTCAAATTTGATGATGACATCGCAGTGGTGGCCCCGAACACCTACAGCCCAGAGAAGGAATACCTAAAACAGATTATAATCCAGGAAAAATGTGCCAAAGCAACAATCTGGATTGCAAGTAAGACATTTATAGTGGACCTCAACAAAAAGCAAGAGGGATGGAACTATCAGTCTTTCACGATTGATAGGAACCCAGGCTTTAGATATCTAGATGTCACTTCACTCAGGAACCATCCTGGAGCATCTTACTATAACTTAGCAGTCGGAATAGGAAGAGATGTCAAACAATTGCAGAATGAATTGTCTATAATTGAATTGAATTCCACAGGACACATGCTGGATCTCCTGCAAGCCCAGGGACGTAACGGTGCAGTGGCTCTGCTGGAAAGTCTGATGATCCACTACCCGCCTCTCTACACAAAAATCACTGGCCGCAAACCCACGGCGGAACCCTCGGCCTTCAGTGGTAACAAACAACACATTCTGCCACAGGAAATTTTATTTTATCAATAGTTGGCCATTCATCACCTTATGTGTGCCAGTGTTGATCCCAAACTTCCAATTTCTTTTCCAAAAATAGAAACTGTCTAGAAACTGATGCATTTGTTTTACTAAAGTGACTGAGATTCCCAGAAAACTTTCTAGTGCTTTCATGCTTTTTCATGCATCATAAGTGTAAATCACGTATGTGAAAAAAGTGGAAAAAAGCCTTAGTGATGGTGAAAAAACTGAGAAGCGAATAAAATAGTTCATTAGTAAGTACTTCTTATGTTGATTTGATTGGCTGATTACTGGTTGTAAAATCAGAGCATTATGTAGTAGAAGCAATAAGCATTTTTCTTTTCAAAATAAAGTCAGAAGTAAAGAATAAAAAAAAAAAAAAAAAAAGTAAAGAATATTTGGTATGAAGGCTTCTCTGTACCACCAGGTCTTATTAAATACACCGAGTTAACGGAGTACCTGGTTCAGGCGGTGAGCACCATGCAGCGGGCGCTACACGAGGCGCGGCACGAGGCCGCACAGCAGCAAGGCAGATGCAGTGATCTGGAGATTAAGTTGAGTCAAGCTCTGCAGAACAACGAAGACCTGAGCCAAATGCAAGGAGAGCAGACACGGCTGCGCAGTCAACTCTCAGGTGTGTTTTCTTTGCACATTGACGAAAATGATTTGTGGGTCCAAATCAGTGTTATTTTTTATGCTCCTCATCTACTCGATAGAAAAACAATAAAGGATACAAATTTAAGTCAGCAGGACCAGGTTGTGCTTAAAAAACAAAAGTCACTTTAAAACTAACAATGCGATCCAAATCTCTTAAAAATGCTTGAGTATATTTTAACACTGAACCCATTTCAAGTCTTTTTCAGCATGTATTTCTAAATTGTATAATTTTTACAAGATTAATAAAAAAACATTTTCATAAAAAAAAAAAACAAACATAATAATAGATTAAACACATGTTATATTGTACAATTGTTTGCATTATACAGTATTACAGTACTGCAACATACACAATACAGTATAGTGGTTACTGGGTCGGTCTACCATATTTACAAGACTTGAACTAATAACCATCATCAGAATAAAAATACCCTAGACTTTTTTGGTTCATCTGAACTTTGGGTCATGCTTAACTTTGAAGGTTTGCACCGAGATCTACTAAAGCTAAAGGATGAGAAATGTGATCTGTACGTGAGATATACTGCAGCGGTGGAGGAGAAGTCCGCGCTGAGTATGCGCAACCAAGACCTACTTCTACAGGTTAGTAACTGTGGCAATTAATTGCGGTAGAAAAAGATGCCGACTCGTCGCGCACAATCACAATGTAACAGTAAGTGTTCATTAAAATGTAGTTGAGTAAATAGTGTATTTACTCCACTGGATTCTCACATGCATTCAAAACTGTAATCAAGTAGAGAGTAAAAGTTGCTTGTATTTTTGAAACTGTACAAGTACAAAGTAGCCAAAAGTTCTACCTCTTTGTTTTACTCAATTTACTTACACCACTGCCAATCACAATACTCCTCTTAATAGTGAAACCAAATGGGAGTTGGTTGAAATGTGCACTTTCACGAATGGGTTAAATGCAAAGCACAAATTCAGTATGGTCCCTAGTGGCCATATTGCCATCACCTCACTTTCCTTCCTCCTTCCTTCCAATCACAATACTCTCGCCTAGTGACAAACCCGGAGACCTGGAGGAAACACAAGAGATTAAAAGACAACTACCATTAGCATAGTTTGAATATTTATGATCCTCAGAAGGTCTTTGGTATGTAATAGTATGATCACCAATCATTAGTCCAGTGCATTAGTCCCTAATCTAATCACAGTGCTGCAGGGTTCTTGATCCATTCCTCTACCTCAGGTTTATCAGATGCAGTGCGAGTTGAGGAAAGCACAGAAGGAGACAGACTTCCAGAGGCAGCGCTCATCCAGGAACACTTCACCCAGTGAGACACATCAGCTCCGGGAAGAGAACACTGCTTTACGTGCAAAGCTACTGGAGGCAGAAACATTTACCCCGGTGAAAACAAAATTCACATACAGTACACAAGGTGAAAAAAAAAGTTCACGACAAACTGAAATTGTAATTGTTCAATTAGGCCAAGAATGACATCCTGGCTCAGGATTTGAAAGAAGCAAGAGACCGGCGTTCCGAGCTGGTGGAGGATGTCAACAGACTGAGTGAAGAAAACCAGAGACTTCAGCAAGAGAAAGAAGAGGTAACGGTCACAACATGTAGTATGTGTATTACAATGTGTGTGTGTGTGTGTGTGTGTGTGTGTGTATTGATATATGCATAGTTTTTCACATGTATTCTCTCTGGCCTTCGTTCAGCTCTTGGAGGAGAAGGACTGTTTGACCCTAGAGCTTGAGAAACTCACCGTGGACTGTGAGATGTACCACCACAAAAGCTCACTGTTCCAGAAACAACTAGGAGAAGTTCAGGCGGAGCGAGACAGGGTCAGAATCTCTGTCACTCTTGCATTTAACACAACTTCTGTAAAGTAAAGAAATATGTAAAGTGTCTTGTCAATATGACCACTAGGGACCACATCGAAATTGTACCTTTTAGACAAAAGTCCAAGTTGTGACTGTGATGGTGTGGTTGTTAACAGGAAGAGCACTGGAATGGGCAGTGTCTATAAGACCAATAGCAAATGAGTAACTACTACGACTTTACACACTTAACCATTGAGATACAATGCTCTACGCACCTTTTTCCATCTTCCTCTAAATGTGGATTTACAAGTTGAGCTTGCATTTCGACAACCTACTCTGAGCTTGTCTGCTGTTTAGATCTCAGATATTGCGCAACTGAAAAAGCAATGCCTTCTTAGTAGTAGCTTTCCTAGTAGCTTAAATGGTGGAGTACTGGTGTTTGGAACACAAGATCATGGTAAGCTTCGTTGGGAAAGTAGGAAATTGAGGATTGTAAGAAAAAAAGCAGTATTGTAAAGTGAAAAGTATTGTAAACTGAGTATTGTAAAGTGTAGAGTGAAATTGTCAATATGGCAAACCATATTGAAATGTGTTCTCTGCTTTTAATGGATGGGTTAAAATGTAAGTATAGCTTTGCATATAAATGTCTTTGGCAAGAGGAGGAAGTCCCTTTTCAAACTGGCAAAACACGTCCCACCAATAGAGATGGAAGAGCTCACAAATTTTGGTCCATCTAATAATTTTGTGGACAAAAAAGTCTGGTCTAATACACCCAGAGCGGTGAGCAGCCTAAGCCGTGGCATTGGGTGGCATGTGTGGGTCAGTTTCTTTTTCTAGGACAGTTGCGAAATCCATTGGGCCAGGATTTGTACCGGCAAATCCAACTCCCTACCACTGGACCACAACTGCCACGTTATGTGACTATCAAAACCTGCTGAACTGACTATCAAAACCTTCTGAAGTACAGACACCACCATTCAGACAGATTACTAGAAAGGCCAAAGAAGTCTGAGACCCAACCTGAGTACTGAATCTCTCTTACTAGTCTTTTGACCCTTTAAGAATATAGATTTGATTTACAAATAGTTTGGAATTGAAACAAAAAGCAATATGTTTGGGTCATTTTACAGGCATATTTATCCCGTGATGAAGCTCAAGCTCAAACGGCTTGCAGTCTGGCAGAAAAGGACAATCTGAGAGATCAGCTGATGGAGCTGCAGGAGAAGACATTTGCTCTGAAGGCTTGGAACAGACAGAGAGAGGGAAAAGAAAAACAAAGTGTAAGCATTACTCCTTGGGACTGTCTTTGTTTAATACGTGAAACTCTTTTTGATTGAATGGCTTTAATTGAGCAGGTCAGTAGTTTCTGCTGGGAGAGCACAGACTCCAGCAGTGAGTCTCCTGTGTCTCGACCTAGAGCTCCTCTACGCCGGACACTTGCACTGCATCCTGAGTATTCATGCCTCTCTGATGCATCACAGGTACAATTTCTTCATCTCTTCAGGTCTATTGCGACATGCCAGTTATTAATCCTCAAACCTTATTTCTTTTAAAAGTTTGAAATGAACCTAATTGACAATAAACTACTACTACTAATATCTGAGTGTGGAAAAAATACAATTGCTTGTGTATTTGTGCGGCAACACACTGGGGTGAAAATACTCCAGTCACCGACTTTTACTCTCTGGGTCAGTGTTAAGGACAACAGAGATGTTTCGTAATTAATTTTGCTTTTTAAAATTGTTACAATCGTTTTCTACATTATTCAGTGTTTCAGTTAGTGGCTTTAGAGCATTGAATGTTACAAGTACTGCATATAGCAAATGTAATGTGACAATAATCTCCCCAGTAAGTCAAATCTACATCACCAGGAGCAAACACTGTTTCACAAGCTTACACGGTATGAACCCTGTCAGATGTAGAATTTATGTGTTTGTGTCCGATTGAATCTTTGCAGCTCAGTGGTGAAGCTTACAGCAGTGTTCGTTCCAATCAAGTGGAGCCTCCCTGCTCTGAATCTCTACGCAGAAGAGAGTTGGACCTCCACTTCAGCCGGGAGGAATTGTATGGGTATGTTTGTTTTCTGGTCTCCAGATTCTCCATTATGGAAACGTGACAAATGTAATCTTTTCAGTTAATGTTCTAATCAACCTGTTTCAGACAAGAGAACATTCTTGAACTAGCTGGAAAGAACGTGTTGTAAATATGACAAGTATTTAGCAACGTCAGACAATGATGTAATTGAGTTTATAAATAGATAGCAAAAGAAGTTCCGAAGCTTCAACCTAGCAGACATGGAATTTCCCAACAATTTTCCAAAAATCTGGTGCCAGTTTTGAGCAGCTGTCCCATCACTTGTCAATAGTTAAGAAGCAGAAAAACGCCATACGTTTACTTTATCTTATTTCACTCCACAAGGTTGTCTCTTTAGAATGGTTGCAATGGCTCCAGCCCAACATACTCTCAGCAGAATAGCATCGACTCCATCCATTAGTGTGCTGATAAGATGCCAAAAGATCCACGTAAATCTGGAACGAAGACCTAGAGAGAGTGAAGAAGCTATGGTTTTAAATGGAAAAGCAGGAACATGACCCTTTCTTTACATATTTTCCACCATTTAATGTTACTCTAGGTAGCCACGTTGTCCAGCTGGATCCATTATTATGATCACTGGAGGCATGGCACTCGCTCCTGTTCCAGTCAAAATATTGACTCAAAAGACTATTCTTACAATCGTCCAGTACCAGAATTGGTTTGCAGCAATAGTTCTTAATGTCACAATGTCTTGTCCAATTTCATCAGTGATCAGAGGTTATACAAGTAATCAGGGCACTTAATGTATAAACGGGTGTGAGTGGCAATTGATCTTCATCTTAAAACAGTGTTATTGGTTAAAATCCTGGTTTCCTTCCTGTACATTATGATCATTGAATCATTGAATTAATGTTTTTTTCCCCAGAAGTCAGGATCTGANCCTGAATATTTTTAAACTTAAAATGCAAAATGTGTGAGCATATGAACATAAATATTACGGTAGCAACCAACCATTTCTAAAACATAAAACCTAAGCAGTAGCGCTGTGTGGCCTTGGACTGAACATCGCCTCCAGTTCGTTTTTTATAAGCCACAACGCTGCCAGTTTGCCATCATGCATATTCTGTTTCAAAATTGCGATTTAATACAACAATTTGCATGTGCCAATACCCAATAGCCTTGCCTCAAACAACCATCGTTTGGGAGTGTGTTCAATTCCCCTTCCTCCCCCTCAAATGCACATTAGCTTGAGTGTATTGAAGCTTTGTTTGTGGATCATACTCGATAAGCATCAACGTGCCTATTGACCTTTGAAGATCTGCAGAACGGCCTTAGCTTTACATTTCATTTAATGCTCCACTCCAGACAGCTTTATTTACCAGGTTGGCTTGATTGTTGCAATGCGAGAGTTTTTGTAATTCAAATTAGATTTTTTTTT
>SOMO01000009.1:1118385-1130130 GCA_028128575.1 Paedocypris carbunculus | reverse complement strand
GTTCCTCCAGTCAAGAAGCTGAATGTCTGAAAACTGAGTGTTTTTTGTGAAAACACTCGCCTAGTGGACTAATTATTCTTAGTTTGTCTAAACTAAGACATAAAAAACCAAACGTAAATGTGAAGCATTTTTGTTTGTGTCTTTGAAATTTACATTTGATAATTTTGGCACTGCAGTAACATGTTTTTTCCAGTGTTGGTTGCGAGTAATCTCTCCTAACAGTCTTCAGAATAGTGGTTAGCTATACACAGTCTTAATCTATTCATCAAGAACTTGTTTCTTGAAAATGTCATTTGTCTTGATAAAGCTATCGATTGAAAACAGAGCATGATGTGCATGTGTAGGTGAAATATGAGTCGGAGCAGAGAGCTGTAAGAATGGTCCTGGAAGATATCACAATGGAGGAGGCTGAGTGGGCACTGGGGCAAGTTCAAGGGCAATGCCAAATGACACTGAAGCCTAGTCAAGATGGTAAGATTACACACATTAGTCACTTTTAGAATAACACCCCCGAATGACACCAAAAATGCAAAGAGAGAGATAGAGAAAGAGAGAATGACTTTTCATTTTGGTGAGATGATAAAGGTTGTGCTGTGTGTGTCTTACTGTCCTCAAAGTTTTCTTTTTAAAATAAAAATTCAACCCAATGGTCAACCCAATGGGGCTTCTCAGCGAGATCTTATCTCTCTGACAACACTAGTTGGCACCTTCTCTGGTTCTCCGGACTGGGTGATCCGGTTGTCAAACTCTGTAGTGTTCTATCCACCATAACTTGAGGTTTCAGAGTTCTGGCCCTGGGTGCTGGTGTGGGGATGTCAGGAAAAGCTAATCCAAGATAAGTGTCAATGTCTTGACCGTATGCTGGAACCTAATTTTGCTCATGGTCTGTGGAAACAGGCAGAGAAGAGGAAAGGTATACTTCCATATACGTATGCTAAAGGCCATTGCGTGTTTCCTGTTACTACAAATCAGACAGGCCAATATGATTGTTACAGTTCTGTGGCTCAGCTCCCCCTTGTGGCTGAGCCAAGGAGGACTATTCACGGCCGACGGCTCGTTAGCGTCAGCGACACCTGTAAGCAATTGCCTTTAGGGTTAAAAAGAGATGCTGACGCTGACGAGCTGTCGGTCAAACTTGGTTATGAGGTTTGGAGTGGAGCCAAGTCGGCCTGGCTAACGTTTATGTTTTGCTTCTTCTTTATCTGGATTTGGATTGTCATTAAAGACCCTGTGTTTAAACCCTCGCCATCATCTGCGTCTTCAGCATCGTAACAATGATGACACTTGGAAGGCAATGCAAACCAACAACGAACAAACAAACATCACGTGTCTTATAGTGAACCACCTACAGATGAGTTTGTCATTGCCCATTGATGGATCCTCACATAGAGGGCTTCAGAACACCTGAGATGTGGACCTGAGTCGCCAATAGTTCCACAACCAGATGTAGCTTGATGCAATCTTTATGTCTCTGCAGAACCATGCCTTATCTCTGCTCTGGACTCTGCTAATATTGACCAGTTGTAGAGATAAATGATTTCGTTTTTATGGGAGAGGGATACAATCTGCAATCTTTGCAAAAAAGCAAGGAAGAATGCAGCAGACCAGAAGGTAGAATTTTACTAAAATGCTCATCACTTTGAAGCCAAACAGAAACAGATGCTGAGGAGAAATTAAGCCGTGGAAATACTCGTTGCACAGGTCTATAGCTGCTAACCAATATTGGGATTGAAGCACAGAACGTCCTTGTAAATTAAAACCTGTACGGCTGCTAGTTCAATGTCCTCAGGTTCAGGATTGGAAGTAGACTTCTACTTTTCTTTGAGTGGTAGGGACTTATTTATAACTGGACTTATTTTCAAGAGGTTGCAGGTTTGAATTCAGGTCTGGTGAGTTGTTCTTGAGCAAGACCCTCACATGCCCCCCACATCGAGGCTTGAGGGTGCCCACTTGAGTGTGTGTGTGTGTGTGTGTGTGTGTGTGTGTGTGTGTGTGTAACTACACTGGATGGTTAAAAGCAGAGCATAATTTTAATACTGCCCCCTAGTGGCCATATTTACACACTCCTTCACCTACTTTCTTAACAGCTTCATAACATTTAGAAAGAATATTTCAATTGTGTTCTTTGCCAATTGAATTTCTGTTGATTTCCTCCTAGTCTATGAACACTTGGTACAGCAACTAGAGAAGGGAGAAGTAATGTCAGGAGACTCATTCTACATCCGAGTTAATTTGACGCTGTCTGGAGATGTGGCAGGGTCTCTCCCAGTGCGATGTAATGATATTGTTCATGTGACAAACACTCGGCCTTCGGACGACAGCTCCTGGTGGGGCAGTCATGTTCACCCATGCCAGCTGCTGGATCTCAAGAGTGGCTCTTTGCCCAACTACTACAGGTACATCAAATACTTGTTCTGAACTTACACGGCATTGTTAATGTAAAGCAATAAAATAAATGTTTAATTGTTCTTCAGAGGGCAGAGGCTTTTAATTCAAGCTATAGAAGCAATGACACACACAAGACAAACACGCAGAAAGGTGAGATTCTCCCAGTTCCGAATGGTTGATCTGACTATATCTGAACATTTTTGTTAATTCTTTTATCAAGACTAGTACGTATTTGCATCTTGTGCTTGTTAAGCAGTATTCTACAAATGAAATAATGTGTCTACTTCACATGGGTACTGATAACAAGTTGTTATTGTTGAATTTAAATAATCATCAGATGATAAACACAGATTGTCACAATATGATGTGGATGGATGTGTAATGTTGATTACGTCTTTGTTACACTTGTAACTTTGAAGTCACTTACAGACATGCGAGTTTAAGTTTGTAGTTTTTCTAGTTTACAGATTTGCTGTGGAAAAAGAAGATTTTTCAGAGACAACTTAATGTCTCTTTCCTGCTTTTATAGGAAGTTTATGCATTCCTGACAGAGTTATTTAGCTTTGATAAGTTAACTTAACCTAACAAATCACTGTATGTACTGTACATATATTATATATTAAGATATGATGCACAAACCCGGCGCAATGGACAGCTCCTAAAACGTTAAAATGTACGAGTGAGAGAATAAAGACTGTAACAAATGGCGGTCTGCAGGTGGCTCGATCGGGAGCTGGTGAGAAGCAGAGAGCAGTGCGGATTGTCAGCACTGGTCAGCGGAGCAGAAACCCAATGTGGGTCAGCGTGGAAGATGACAAGAACGCCGCACGGGACAGTCAGTGCATCGTTTGAATGAATGTGATGGTGCAGAACCTGAACTAAAGACAGTTCTAAACCTTTTTCAGATGACTGTGTGTCCTCTCGATGTGTGACGCTGATGCCCTACACACTGGTCACCCCCCATTACCCACCGATTTGTCGACCGGTTTTACTGCTTCCCACAATCCTGGGACGTGTCTTGCACAAACGACTGGCAGAGCAGGAAGGTTATCATCTCTGCGAACCAGGTCATTTAAAATAACTCATCAAAATAAGTCAGTTTGGAAAACTAATGCTTTGTGTTTTTTTGAATTCACAGAGTCTGAATATTTAAATTGAAATTACATTTGCATAAATTATTTCACATAGCCGCAAAGTTTGGTAAATTGTAGAAATGTTTTTTATAGTAATTTATAGGCTTTCAGATTTATAATGTTAATAATTAACGTAACAACTGTTTAAATGGGCATTGTTAGTCAGAAATTACCAAGCGGAAAATATAGATCACATTTTCACTGGGTATCAGCTTCTGAAATAAAATCATTTCATATTAGATTATTAAGATCACTTTCGCTTTTGTGCGCATACTGTTCTGGGAGACCAGCGATTTTGAAAAGAAACGATCATAGCAAATGCAGGCTTGACAAATTCATGTAATGCCATCATTTGTTGGAAAGTTGGAAGAGTGAAAATATTGCATCCAATGATGGGTTGTATGGTTGTACTGTAAAAAATGAGATTTAAGCATTGTTCTGCTGCTTTATCTTAATACTGAAAGTTAGAAACTCCTTTTATTCTGTCTGTTATGCCAGTCAGCTTTTTCCAAATGTTTAAGGTATTACTCCATGTTTCCGTCTTGCATTCTTCACCTCATGTTCCCTCACATTTCTCATTCCTCAGAGATGTTGATGGGAAGTTCATACGCTGCTTACCTGCAGAAAGGATGGATTCTGGAGAAACATGATACGCACCTTTACTACACACATCAAGCGGTGGAGAAGATCATGAGACAGGTCTTGATTTCTGACTGTGATACTCATTCTTTGTGTGTGTGTGTGTGTGTGTGTATTAGTGGTGGATCATTAAAAAAAATATATGTTTTAATTATTATTTTTGCGAATATAAGGACCCATTTTTTCCAATTCTCTCAAAAACATGGGGGTGCATAATATGAGCATAAATACAAGCACCCATTTTTACCCATTTCAAATTAGTATCACAAATAAATGGAAATACGTCATAATATTAACCGTTTCTGTTACACGGAGACGCAGAACAGATTTATATCAGTCTTGGACAGTTGCTCATGCTCCAATACTGTGACGGTGAAAAAACCAGCACTGTTTTTAAACATCATAGATGATGAATATGTATGAACATGCTGCAAAAACATTGAAAATGCTTCAGGGAAAATTTATTTTTAAGAAGCCTTCCAATGGAAATTGGAATTTTTTCTCGAAAAAATTATTTCAAATTAGTTTACTGTAGGATTTCTCTCATATACAATATATCATAACTGCTGTTTAATTCACACCTAAATGTTACTATTTGTATACTTTCAATTGATTATGGCATGTTTATGTGTTGTTTTTCAGGGAATTCATTGCGTCCTGCCGCTGGGTTTGGATTGTGTGCGCCGGCTCCATCGAGCAGAAATCTTCCCTATTGTTATGTTCATAATGTCTTCAGAGAGGAGCATTCGCAAACTGAAGTACTTTTAACTCCTTACTTTTTCAGTGCCTGTCTGTTTGGCTGCACTTGTACATGCTCAATGCATTACCTTTGGATGTGAATATATTTCCCATGATTCTGAATCAGGAACAATAACTATATTGAAACAAACAGCACCTATTTTATTATAGATTATTATACTGAACTGTCTGTACAGGATTACATATATAATATTTCCACCAGATGGCAGCAGATAACTAGTTTTCAGTTCAGCGCTTTAGCAGCCTTAGAAATTACAATTGTGTAATGTGTAACATTTACGTAAATTCACGTAATTTATTTATTTATTTCAATGTTTTTGCAGCATGTTCAGAGTTTGAATTTGTATAATTTTGACACAATTCATTTTTATGGACGAAAAATGTTTTGAGCCATTTAAAGTTTACAATTGATTTATTCTAAAACAATATTTATACTTTTTTCTATTGTATGTTCTAAAACCTTTAGTTTCAGTGAGTTTTACATTTTTGTGTGTAAAAGTTATATAGCTGCATCACATAAAATCTTCACCTAAAGCAAAGCCAAGATGTGTCTGAAATATAAATCCGCTGAAATCTCATTGTTACTGAGGAATAAATACAATATCCTTTTTTTCCTAGTTCTGTGATTTTGTTAGACCTAGGAAAAAAGGATATTGTATTTATTCCTCAGTAACAATGAGATTTCAGCGGATTTATATTTCAATTTATTAGTGTTCTCAGAAAGACTTTTTTCCAACAGACACCGGTTGCGGCAGAACGTGGTGACGGAGTCTCAAGTGCTAGAGTGTGTCAGTAATGAGGAGCCGCTGCTGCCTAAGCTGCCCTGTCTCTACCGCAGTGTTCCTCCGGACAGCTGGAGCGACACGTCCAGCCTGGTTGACACCCTGAAAGCCGTGGTGTCGGAGGAGCAGAAGAAGGTTGTTTGGGTGGAATCAGATATCTGGTGACCATTCCACATGACTCTGCAGTGTTAACAGGTCGAGGGAGAAGCATAATACAGTACACAAGAGTAAATTTTTTAATAAGTCTATTTTTTAATAAGCAGTTATTTTTGTAAAGTGCTGTTTCTAGAGTGTTTTATGCTCTGTTGATTTTATTCTATGTGACACGTCACAGTAAAATACTCATGTTTTTTGTGTATTAGCAAAAGTGTTTTAGAATTTTACCTCTAACTTTAGTGTTACAGTGTAACAGTGTATAGTGCAACAGTCCCTTTCATGGACAAGTCACATCTTTTGTTGGTTTAAACTATAACTAGCTTTTGTTGGTCAGTGCAGCAATTATTAATTCTCCATCCCCCCATGTTTTTAACGTAGAAACTTTGTGAAACAAAAGCTACCTGAAACAATTTGGCTAAGCGGTTGTCCTTCCTGTACAGAAACAGCAAAGAAATCTCTAGTGTGGAAGCAATAAAAATGTCAAATAATGACGTATGGCTATAAATATAGTTTGCTACAGTGAAATCTATTTTCATTTTTTTTTAATGCATTGATGTAAAGTTCTTGAGTAAATTAATTTTCTTACTTAAGTACCTCGTGGCTACTTTGTATTTGTACCGAGTATCAAAAATATAATATACTTTTACTCTCTTACATTTTTGATGTACTCTTTTTCTCCACTACATTTGATTAGACACTTACCGTTACTCGTTACATTGTGATTGCTGAAGGTGCTGGATGCTATTTACGAAAAAAATTGCATGAACGTGAATTAGCGACTTAAAGAGTGACTAATTAGCTACTTTTGCACGTTTGCCAGAGACACTTTCTCGTTTTTTATTTGGTTCTGCCACTTTGAAACACTGAGGCGCTAAATTTCATTTTTATTTTAGGAAAAGAGTCCTCATGGATAAATAGTTTCTTGTTTTTCATATTTCTTTGTGTTTTTGGAGCCTAATTTCAGCACAAGTAAAATACTTAAGTGGTTTTAAGTTTTAAATGTGGATACTTTATGACTTTTACTCAAGTATTTTTGGAATTGATGACTTCTAATAGAGTAATTTTTACAGTAAGGTATCCGTTTTATTCAAGTATGGTTCTTCAGGTACACCTCTGGTATTATATGAATTACGTGATTTAGCAGTTATTGTGTTGCAGAGTACAGTATTGTATATGAAAGATTGCCTCAATGACAAAATAAACAAAACTGCAATGAAAAATATAGATTTTTTCTTTTTCTATGTTTTTCGCATGCCTCTGCATTCCAAACAATCTGAAATCTGAAAAATTGCCTTAAGATGTGAACCGTACATGACTGTATGTCTCCTGGAAGCCAGTCTAGCGTGTGTTCTGCCTTGAATTGCTGTGATTTACTTCAGCTCCCCGTGACCCGGAAATTGACAAAACATTAAAGAAGATCAAACCTCAACAAAATTGCTGAGATTTAAAAACAAATTTAACTGCTACTGTGAGGTACAATATAATTTATAGAATTTGAGAGGATATCGTTATTATCCAACTGTTAAAATATTATTATTAATACTAATAATAATAATAAACAACATATGTTATATATTACATTAACAATAATAAATGAATTATATAACATATCAAATAAGATATAACAATAATACGTACATGAATTAATTACAGCTGTTTAACGCATAGCAAATACATGTATTTTACGAAAACGCCGTATTCACTTAGTCATTGTAAGGAAGACGGGAAGATGCCTGCAGGCGAAACCACGAAGCACCGGGACGTTTCATGCGGCGTGATGACGTCATACGAAGCTGCAGCGCTCGTGCGGAGCCTTGATGGAGGTAAACATGGAGCTGTCGGCGGTCGGAGAGCGGGTTTTCGCGGCCGAATCTATCCTAAAGAGACGAATCCGAAGGGTACGCGTGGCGGCAAGTATTCCCCGACCGTCCTTCCGCGATAACGAGTTGCATTGTGTGTGTTTTCTCCTACAGGGGCGTTTAGAATATCTGGTGAAATGGAAGGGATGGTCGCCGAGGTGAGTGATGCTGCGGCCGCAGAACTAACGTCAGAAAACACGCGGCATCTTTCTGTCATCAGCAACAGAGCCTCGGATTCAATGATCTGCTTTTTAAATTTGATTGCCAAACATTTGACGTTGAATCTTTTCTTTGGTACAGGTACAGTACCTGGGAACCAGAGGAAAACATTCTGGACCCGCGACTTTTCGTTGCTTTTGAAGAGAGGTACAGGACATGAAACAGTGCATGATTCAAAATACAATTCTCTTTTTTATTTTGATTCAATTTGCATTTCACAAAAGGCATTGTTAAATATTAACTTAACATCTCACAGTCCATTTTATAAATGGACAACCAATGCTATACACATCTGACTGATGGCAATGTTTGTACAACACAATTTGTTTTCAAGTTACTTTAACGTTATGTACTGACTAAAAACTGCTTTTGTATGACTTTTATAATGGCGTGGCTATAGTCTCAGCAGCAATATCTTGCTTTGCTTTTTTATGTTTAATGTAATATTACAGTCGTGTGTACTTACCATTCCAATAAACTTATATAAATAAGTGCCAACAAATGGATTATGAAAGTAATTATTGAAAACTACAAGTGGACATTGTTAGGCCTCAAGGTGGTGGTGTATTATCAGAACCTATTGTTTATAGTAGGGCTCGAGAACATTTTTGGCACAGAGAGCCATGAACACATTGGACATATTTGAACATGAGTATATGAAGTCAAAGAGAGTCATACCTAATGTTTGTATGCTAAACATTGAAACTAAATACAAGTAAATGTACAAATGTTTGTAAAACCAATATGAAACGGAGGACAAGTCTCTACTAGTTTTGATAATGCTGTTAGTTTATGTAAAATGTCTTCACACTTGTGTGGCTCGTTTTCAACTTTTAATTCTGACAAAACAAATGTGGACAAATGTGTTCTGACAAACCTCTATAAGACGCCCAGCCAGGCCTGTGCCCTAGTGAAAATACCTACAATACACTCAGAGAAATACAAACATTTGTTCAATAACTCAAATACAAAGAACAAGAAATACAAAATCGGACTTGAAACAAACCTTGAACCTATTTTACAGCTTTAAACTTATTTTACCCCACATTAAGCAGTCGCTGAACTCATGCTCCACAACACGGGACTTATCTAGCAAACGCTACTCTCACCAACACACGCGTTCACGTTCACTCACCCACCCAGGTACAGGAACACGCAGGCAGCGCACACTCTCAGTGCACAAGTCTGAAACGCAACGGAAGAAATAAAGTTTTGATAGTGGAGATTGCAAGTGTAAAATTAAAATAAAACAAAAATGCTTAGAATTTTATTTGTTTTTTTTTTTTTTTTTTATTAATTTACGCTTGATATTTTTAAAATCTGATTCCACATAGAAGCTCTCTCTATAAAGGCGAATTACTCCATTTGTGTTGAAAAGTACGACACTTCTTGTCTTTCTTTTTTTTTTAGCCATTTTCTTCGATAAAAGGCTTTTATCCAATAAAAAGATGGTGTTGTCTTGAGGACAGCTGTGATTGAAATACAAGAGAACGTTTTATAGTTTTGACGTTATTATATATTATTAAAGCTTTGTCTGCGAGCCAAATGCAGCCACTATTTTGCTCGCAAATGAGCCATACGTTCCCGACCCCTGGTTTATAGTGTGTCAGTAATGGTTTCAGATACTAAAGTTGTGTTCTGTGCACTATAGCGCCCCCTTTGCACTGTTTGGTTTTTATTATTATTATTATTATTAGTAGTAGTAGTAGTAGTAGTAGTAGTAGTAGTAGAAGTGTTATCTGTTATTGATACTACATATCATGGACAGATATTTCAGCCTTATAGCCTTGAACTTCTAGTATCATATTAATTCTTGAATGAAATGGCCAGTGCTGTTCTCAAATCAGTTTTCTCCATGGCTTTTGCCTTTTTGACAAATAGTGATTGTGATATTGTGACAATTGGCTAGGATGAGCCTTGTGTAACGTCTATAAACTGTGAATTTTCAGGTTTCATATTTCAGCAGAAGTGTATATGTTGTGTTTTTCTATCTATTATTCAGGGAACAAGAGAGGGAAATGTTTGGACCTAAGAAACGTGGCCCAAAGCTGGAGAACTTTCTCGTTAAGGTTGGCTTTTTTAAAATATATACATTTTTGTCAGCGTTTCATAAATGTATTTTATGGATAATTCTTTTGGATAACCTTTCCAAAAACGTTTTGTAGGCGCAAGAGAGAATAAAAGCAAGGTCCTATAATTTTAGAAATGAGTCCTTCTGTCCAAACCGAAGGCCCAGAACGAGAGAGGGGCTGCGGGGGGAGGTCAGTCCAAGCCCATCGAGACCTCCTGCAGACGCCTTCACCCTCTCCCAGAAGAAACGAGGTCGGAAACCTAAATTACGCTTTACAGAAAGCTACAGCAGCTTCCTCCACCTAGAACAAGCAAACAGAGCAGCTGATGAAACCATGGCAGGCATTCCTTTAAAAATGGCAAAATTGGGTCTAGGGGAAAAGGAAGAGATATGCTCCGAGGTAAGAAGCATTATAAGGCAGCTTTGTAAAACATATTATTGGAAGTCACATTTAAGAAGAGTGAATTCTGACTTACAGGATCTCATAAAACAAACAAGCCAGCTTTATCACAAGCACTTACAGCACAAATCCCAATCGGATGCAATCGAACATGGCGAGGCCTTCACGACACGACCTTCTCTTGTCGCCAAAATCCCAGTGTCACGCATCTTGGGAGAGGCAGAGGAGGAAGCGTGGAAACCCTCGTTCAGCAGTGTGGAGAAAGTGATGGTCACTGATGTGACAATGAACTTTCTGACTGTCACGATCAGAGAAAGTAACACAGATGAAGGCTTTTTCAAAAGATAACTATCTGTGTTATTGTCATTGCATAACACGTTACTAAGTATTGTTTTATTGTATACATTATGGAACAATAGCAGTTGTTTGTGGAGTTGGATCTACTGTGGTACCTAGAAGATGTGCATTAAAAACCTGGATCACAAAGTATACACGTTTCAAAGTAGAAGTCGTTGCTTAAGGTTATATCAACAGCCAAATGTGTTAAACTACCGGTAATTCCTCTTTTATTTTTATTCAAGACAATGAATATCTTGTTGTTATGTATACATGCTCATTCTTTCAAGTTTTTAAAATATTTGCTCATCAGAAATGTATTCTCAATGATCAACGTCAAGGTACCATTGCAGTATTTTGATAATTGTAAAATATATTGCTCTGTTGAGGTGTTAAATGTTCTAGAACTCATAAGCACACAGATTTGTGTCCTGCTGTAATATTCATACAGAACATAAACAACTTTTGTAATTTATAATGTTTAAAATCCTTCCAATTAAAGTAAGAAAAAAAGTACCTAATTGAGGTTTTTTAGAAAACTAATGTAGTTGTTTCCCGATTTGGAAAATGTGAAAAAAGAATATCGTATACTGTTGATATATGGTGCTGAACAAAGGTCAGTACTAGTTCCTCTAATTTTCATTTTATGTGAGGCTGTTAGAATTCATTTTGTCTGTTCACTTATTTGTTCTCTTCAGCACCAGTAAATGTGTTGTAAACACTACAAATCTTTGTAAGTAATTTTTTTTTTATGTTTTTGTAATGTTTTTTTTTTTATGCATACTTTCATTTTCGAAACCGCTTTTTTTATTTCTGGACCACCAGGAGATGCAACCACTACCTGGGCCTGAAGGTGAAACACATCAATTGCAGAGCAAAACACACAGACACACATTCAACCTGCACCCTAGTCAATTGTCCGAGTTTTGCTGAAATTATGTTTTTGGACAGTGAAATATTGACTACTGTTAATAAAATCTAGATAAAACTAAGACTGCCCACT
>SOMO01000009.1:1090552-1117306 GCA_028128575.1 Paedocypris carbunculus | reverse complement strand
ATTTATCACACATAGCATTAAATGTGGTGAAACGTTTGTTTAAGTGGGAAAATATTATAAGTAATATACCTGTACTGTGGGTGCTTTTGTTTGTCCTTGGTTGAATTAGTTCAGAATGTCCAGTACTAATAAATAATAGGAAAACATAATAAAAAAAGCACTAAGTCACCACTTTTGTTTTCTGGAAAGAACCGCCTTCTTGAATCGAACCCATCACGATGTCCTAATTGAGCCACATGAAAGCAACCAATCAACAGTCGCTGTGATTAGAGCCGCTTAAAGAACCGCCCAATAACCTGTCGCTCCTGCTCCTGCTCCCGGCAGAACACCCGGCGTCACGACACTCGGGTCTGTTCCACGTCACATTATTAGACTGTCCCGGAGAAAAGCTCGGATCTTCAGCGCTCTCCATGTTCTGAGCGCGATGCTACGGACCACGGTTACTTTAGTGTGGGCGCTGCTGCGCGTCGCCTCCGCCTCGTATGTGCCCTGTGAGCCGTGCGGTGCCGACGCGCTGGCCGCGTGTCCGCCGCTGCCGACGGGGTGTCGGGTGGTGAAAGAGTCCGGCTGCGGCTGCTGTTTCACCTGCGCGCTGGGCGAGGGCGAGGCGTGTGGGGTCTACACGGGCACCTGTGCGGCGGGACTGCGCTGCCTGCCGCGCCGAGGAGAGGAGCAGCCGCTTCACGCTCTGCTCAACGGCAGAGGAGCTTGCGTGGATGAAAACCTGGAGCTGAACAAACTACGTCACCCGGCGAAGAGTAAGTTTTACTTACTCACTCACGTGTAAGGCGTTTAACTTCTAACGAGGGTCAAACCTTCCCGGGGACCCTAGCGGAAGGGTTGGGCGTCTTTGTGATCTTACTTAATTTAAATGTTTCTTTATTATCACAGCATAAATCTAGCACCACCATTATCATTTTTATAGTTGTTACGATTTGTTTGTAATTTTCTTATTAACTCTTTGTTGTTATTGTTGTTGATAATGTTATTACATCACCATCATTATTATTACTACTACTATTATCATCATCATCAATAATAATAACAACAACAATAAGAACATTGTTGTTGTTTTTATTATTATTGTTATTATTATTATTATTATTATTATTGACTGCAGACAAAACCAAAAACTGATACAAATGTTATTTACGTATTTTCTAAAACATCAAGCAGGAGCACTATAGCAGTTTTTATCCATGTGAAAATTTTGGAAGAAAAGAAAGAAAAAAAGAAATATAAAAATAAATAAAGCTGATATCTGGGGGGCCCAGAAGTCATCCTCACCCCATAGACACCCCTGACATCAAAGTTTTAATACCTCTGATATCTATGTTTTCTGTTCTCTGCAAAACGGAACAGACTTTGAGACCATTGTCATTACAGAGCTGGTATTTGATTACCAGAACAGAGTTTTGCCACTTTTGTTTTTATTTAAAAAAAAAAAAGAGTATGATTATATCTTTATAACTGCCAGTCAAGCTAGTATAAACCACTCAGAGTACAAAAAGCAAATAAAATGACTATACTTCCAATGTAAACCATTTTTTTAAAATGACATCGCTTTCAGTTTTTTAATTTGGTGTGTGAAATTCCCGTTTTTCAGAGGGTGGGTCACAAGATGATGATCTTCCTCTCCTGGCCAGAATCCCTCTGCACTCCCATGCCGACAGCAGGAAGGTTCAGGCGATGCGTAGAGATCAGAGAAGACACCAGAGCAAGCTCCGCACAGTGGTCCGTGGCGACGACCTGTTCACCATCATGGAGAAACCACAATCTGAGATCGTGAGTCTCTCAGGATCCGTCATCGAACACCTCAAAATCTACTTTATCCTAAAAGGCCCTAGTAGTCTAAAACACACTCTATTCTGTGCACTGAAACCTATTCAGCTTAGTTATCACTTAACCTTCCCATTATGTTCGTTTCAGAGGAACATCAATACTGTCCGCGAGTCAATTTGACTTGGGGGGCCTTTTACTATGCATAAGTGTCGGAAACCAGAAAGTTCCCCCAAACAGTGTATACTCATACTGTATATGTGTATGAGAGAGAGAGTGTGTGGGAGTCTGATACAGCTGTGTATTATGTCTCCTTGTTGCAAAGAAACAAATAGTATTTGAACTTTTTTTTAGCTTCCATTTTGTCTGAAGGGTCAAATTGATGCTTGTAACAAATTGTATGTAGCGAGCGTTATAAATGTGTGAATGGAACCATTTTTTGTTTTGTATGTAGATTACACTAAGACATGAAGATAAAAATACTTTAAAGCATTATTTTCTTAAATTTTAACATTAAATTTGAAAGTCAATTTGACCTGAACATAATAGGGTTAAAATAGAAACTTGTATGTTTTCTTATATAATGCAGTTACCTATTATTATTCAAGACTAGAGTGTGTGCAATGACTGTGACTGAGAACTGAAAAATAACTTGGCTAGCGTTCTTCAAACAGGTTTTGGTTGCACCAGACATGCGCGTGTGCATGTAAAAATGGCAAGTCTGTTATACGACTGAATTTAAAGCATTTAAAGCAAGTGATGGACATTTGTAGAAAAGCTACACAATGTATCATTTGGTGCTCCACGATAATTAATAATCTTTAAAATTAAGTTGTGCAAATTCAATTCAATCCGTCAAGCTAAAAATGAACAAAAATCACATGCTCAATCAACCGCTATTCTTGTAAGATGTTTCTTTTAAGCAGAATTAAATGCCATGACACGGTTTCGTACCTGTAGGGTCCATGTCAAAAGAAACTTGATGACGTCATCCAGCGAATGAAGGTCACCTCCAGAATCACGGCTTTTTCCCTTTACCTGCCCAACTGTGATAAGAAAGGCTTCTTCAAGCACAAGCAGGTGGGTTCTGCGCCTTTCAGCAGCTTCTATCTCCTGGATAAGGGCAGAGTCAGATGACACTTCTGCTGACTGACACCGTGCCGATGTGACAGTGCAAGCCCTCTAGGTGGCGTAAGCGCGGTGTCTGCTGGTGTGTGGACGAGGCTGGAGTTCAGATGCCAGGCACCGAGTCTAAAGGAGGCGATGTCCGCTGCAGGGGTCTCCAGAGCAACGCCAGCAAAGACGAAAGGTGGAAATACTAATGTGACAATAGTTTCTTTTGGAAAAATGTTTTTTTTTTCTTTCTGAAAAAATTATGTCACAGTATCTGTTCTGTTCTCTGTGCAAACACATCTAGTTGTTGTCAGTATTTTATGCATGGTAATGTTCTCAAACATATTATTAAAATTTTATCTCTTAAGGATTTGGAAATTTCCTCCACAATGTTGCTTTGTGTCAAAATCAAAGATCATACATAGTATCTATATATTGTTATTATTGTTATACTGTTAATATTCTTGATGTGTGAAGTGTGTTATTAATTGTGTAGACAATAGTCTACGCTGCAATATTTGGTTTTTAGCCTAGAATAATATATTTGTTCTACAAAACTAAACTTAAGGAATGTAAATTTTCTTTTAAAAAGCACACATTAGTAACACTAATGTTTTATCTTACTAATCACAGTTCTGTAAATTAGTTGAACTGCATATACATTTTGGAATAAAAGTCCTGCTTTACATAGTGTATTTTACACTACTGCAGAATTGTGTCGAAAACCAAGCACATGTTTCTACAAACCACTCTGCGATAGTACGGATCTGTCGAGAGATCAGACCGTCCGCATGCAAAATCTGATTTTTTGTTTTTTAGCAATACAGGTAGTGACTGTGTTTGCAACTGTTCTAGTGGGAGAAAGAATGCAATTAAGATAGAAAAAGTAACAAATAAAATATACAGTAGCAGCATTTATAAAAAACTGTAAATAATGTGTAACATTTCTTTAATTTTGATTACGTTTTCTCAACATATCTATATTTGCCACTGGATCTTTTTTTCGTGTGACAAAACTCCTTTCATGGCCACAAGAGACCAGGCTCTCGCTGATGTGGAGGGTTTAGAAGGCTGTGGATTGAAACTCCTCCTCCGTCTGACTTTTCTGACTGAAGTGGAGAGAAGTGTCCGTTGTTAGGGTGGCGGAGGTCCTTCAAACCAGGCTTTGGTCCAGGTCCGCTCGCTGTAAATGGTCTCTAGGTTATGGAGTTCTGTGGAGAACTTTACGTGGCAGTTGTAGAGGTGTTGCAGGTAAGAATCCCGGTCCTGTGGGTTCTGCATCTGTGTGTCCTTGATCAAAACACTGACCCCACATGCCCCCCAACACCATGGCTCAAGACTGCCCACTGCTCCGGGTTTGTGTGTAACTCTAGAGCACAAATTTGATAGTCCCTAGTGGCCATATTTACTAACTCACTAATGATAAATTAGCTAAGTTAGCCGACCGTACAAACATCTGGAAAAAACGTATTTCCTGGTACCGTTCGCAAACCAGATTGTGATGGAAAAACTATTCAGTTTAGTTTTTACTCAATACATTATTTAAAAATAACGGAAGTGATTGACATTGTAGCATTTTTTACATTAAAACGGCTTAAAATTATTTTCCCCTTTTGTGTTGCTAACACCAGTTTAACTGATTGAGCTACAGGTAAGATTCTCTTTAAAAACACACACACACACACCTTATAGAAAAATTCTTTTTAGTGATGTTTTAATCTTTGCGACAAACAAACGTCAACTGTTGTGAAAAAAGTGCGGACAGAAAAAGGTCTGCGATTGATTCCCGTAGGCTGTTAGATGTAAGAACATCTTCCATTAAATGTATTTAGTATTTTTACAGTGTTTACACATGGAATACAAGAAGAGAAAGCAGTCTTCTGTTCTGACCATTAAATATTTCAGTAGTTGGATTCAATTACAGTATAGTGAGACATCAAGGACCTAATGAAATATAACACTGATGTGCTGTTTTTAGTTTCACACTATAAATCTCCAGGGGGGGAAAAAACTCATTAAATGTCATGCTTTTTCTTTCAGGACTTTCAAGAAGCGATTTGAGACAAATAGCACCAGCGACACAATAAAGAAACAGATAAATCACAAATGACAAATACTTTTTTGGCATCTAGATCTCAATCTTCATCCAAAATAATTCTTTGGTGATTTATTGAAAATATGGTATTAGTGTTTTTTATTATTATTTTGAAAAAATGCTGTGAAGTTGACACCATATGGAACCTACAGGAATGTGTTATAATAGGGCTGCACCACATTTATGAAAAAAATGTTTTTGTTCGAAAACTTTGTGCAACTACAACTTAACAAAACAAAAATATATTACAAAAATACTAACCCAAGTCGACATTCCAAGATGCACACTTGTCGTAAAAGACAAGCTGAGTCAAGTTGAGAACATGTGATGTGAGTTTAACAAAAAAAGTGTAACAAAACCGGAGAAATAATAAAAGATATACAGTATAAACATGTATACTGTATATATTGTATGTGTGTATGTGTATATATATATACACACACACAGACAAACTCTGTATAACTTGTATATATACAGTGTATATTTTGCGTCAAATACGTTTTTCATACATAAAGATATTCAATCATATGTTATAGCATTTGTGAGGTTTCCTGATATGGTGCAGCCCTTGTATGTTAGCATGATGATGACAACTGACCAGAGCGCGCAGGTGAAAGCTGGATCAGGGCTGCTCATCCTCTGCTTCCGTGTGAGGAAGCATCTCCTCCAGGTACTGACTGCAGTTGGGATCTCCTCGTACCAGCTGAGTGGTGGAGAGCTGCATTCCTGAGTGTGGATCCACACACCAGCACTCACCACGATACCCGTTCACCGACATTTTACACTACAACACATGAAGGAGTCCGGTCTGGTTTTTTATGCATCTCACAAAAAGCTAAACATGTTTGTCCTGCAAAAAACCTTGTCTTAACTGGTCCTTACACTCATATAATTTCTGCAAAACTGAAACATCACCTCACTTAATTACCCAACTCTTGCTTTGAAAGGCTTTTGCCATCACAACAAGCTTTTGTCATCACATCAGTTCCTAAAGTAGTACCTGTTTAAGGTTGTACTGGCCTGTCTTGTCACAGTTGGGTATGTGAAGGGAGTACAGGTCCTCCAGGGGACCACGGTTGTCTTGGAAAGTTAATTTTGAGATCTTTATTAGTACCTTATCCAACTCCTGCTGGCACATGCTCTGAAATAAAAGCAGGTTTTGTCATTAGAAGCATCACTGATAATGTAACACACATAAATACTGTAATAAAAATGTGTTATTCAATGCCATTTCAGTGATAACACAAAATAAATGCTATGGTAATTAGGGGAATGAATACAGAATTTGATTTTGACTATTTAATTTGAAAAACATTATTTTCCATTATTATAAACAATGGGCATCTGTACAAATTAAAAAGCCTTTTCGTCAAATAATAGAAACAAATGTCAGCTATGCAAAAGAAAAATCGCAAGGCCAATTTCTGGATCAGGAGAAGCCTAGCGCAGATCCGGGGAGATCTGGTCTCCAGCCCCTGATTGGTCTGTTCACTTGTGGTTTGAAGATGCCAACCACAATCTAGCTATGATGTTGTTATGTTGTTAGCTCACTTTAATTCAAGCTTGCTTTGCCTCATCATATGCAGCGCATTTCCTAGGTAAAAGTTAGTGCATCAGAGTCTTCTCAATGGCCTTAAGAATTGAAGAAGTGGATTACGACACAACGTCTCTTCACTTTACAGAACGTGCCAAGTTAAATGGAAAAAGACGGCGTATTACATGGACGAACTGATCTTATTGTGTTGGTTTCCGTCCACTACCTGTTTGGCATGTTTTGCTTTGGGGTCGTCTTCTTTCTGGTACTTCATTCTGGACTTCAGCTGGAGACGGTGTTGAAGCACAGCGCTCTCCTTCCCCACACTGTCTTTAGTTGGCTTTCTTATGGGAGGAACCTCAGTCAGACCAATGTCCAGAGCTTCAAAGACCTCGTCTAGTAATAACACACACATACACATGTTCAATTATTTTCAAAAGTGTCACAAGATAGTTCAATTATATGAGACAAATGTGTATGCACCTGAGTTCGGGGTGGGTGATTTGAGTGAAAATCCATATCACGTTATTTTCTAGTGTCCAGACGATATCGGTATTATATCACAGTATTGGAGGGGTGGACATTACATTTTAGTAGACTTTAATTATATTATTTGTACACAAAATCTGTATTGTAACTTTATTTAAAGTAAGAAATTAGATAACCTAAAGCGGTAACCTGGAAAAGCAAATTCAAATATTAATTGTCATATACACATTATACATGGTACAACATGCAACAAAATGTATTTTACAATCATCCAGCAATTAAACATGGGATACTACGTATGTCTCCGATTCATGAATGTGTGACAATACGACAGCCACAATTTTGCAAAATCCATATTGTGGCACAACTCAATACTGCACCTACAGCAGCCCCTTTCCCTTCGTCATGTATTTTTGGTCTGACCTTTTATCTGAACTGTCTGAACCTGTTTTCATACGTATCAGTATTAGGCTGAATATTTATGTGACTTTAGTTTTAAATAATGAGCCAGTTAATCTGCTCTCTATGTTAGGACCTGGACCATGGCCTCTTGATGGTCCTGGTGAAGACTTGGTGTGAGCTTCCGCTCCCAAAAGATTAGTGATTTGATGTTGTGGCTGTTTATTTGTCTCTAAGAGACTGTGTAATCACTTCATGAACTCCACTGTGAACTCTATTCCTCACTCCACATCCTGACTCAACACAGGCCCAGCAATGTAATTACTCATCATGTGACCCGCCGGCAAGCTTTTATATATATCAGCCACCTATAAACATGCACTTTATTTAAGGACTAAGCCACTGTTCATTTGTGTTGCAGCTTGAAGCAGGAAAATTATTGTTGTTGCTAATTTGACTCTGATATGAACAAGATTATGTTCATATCTTCATTTTAAAGTTTTGAATGTATTATATTTTAAAAAGTAAAGTAGACTTTACCTTTAACACACGCTTTTTCTGTCATGTCTGTGTGTTTATGCGTTTGGGTTCACACTAACCGGTAGAGGTTTTGTTGCGTTTGTTCACTTTTCAAATTATGTTTGTTCACATAAATTTTAGTTTTCCCTGATAATGAACAAGTTTTATTTATTTGTAACTCTAGCTTCAGAACTGTGCCATTATTTTTTTGCTGCTTTCATGCAAACAAGTGGAGTCAGAAGAAAGGTCCAGGAAGATGAGACAGAAGGAAAAAAATAATGGAAAAATACAATGGAGAAAATAAAATGCTCAATGCAGTATAACATTCTTTTATGATTCTGCTTTTAAGCAGAAGCCCAGTGTGTTCTTTGTTGGTGTGATTTTTGTCCTACTTTTTTGGTTTGTTGATTTCAAACTGAGTTAATCACGCAACAAATTCAAGTGTTTTAGGGCTGTCTGATAAGTGTTCCTGCTGTTTCTTTTATGACTATGTATATGTGTGTAGGCACACGTGTGTGTGTGTGTGTGTGTGTGTGTGTGTGTGTGTGTGTGTGTGTGTGTGTGTTTTTCACTGGAGAATGTGTTCTGCATGCCATGCTTGTACCGGTTTTCTGTTTAAACACATTACGTTTTAACCTCATCAGGGATGTGCCATGCTTATTTGAACTATAAAATAGAAATAAAAACGAGAAATTCAAAATGTATTTTTGTGAAAAAGTCCCATCTCCCTAAAAAGTTCAAGTTTTTTTGCAACAGTACATTAATGGAATGATAATATGTGTAATCGGTTCAAAATTCATTGACATTAATATTTGCCCACAGTTTAAAAGATTAACCAGACTTATTGATTCTAGTTTTGTAACAGCAATGTGAACTTTAAATCGCTAGTGTCTTGTCTATGGCACGGTCAAGACTAATCAAACAACTGTATTATTCCAGCTTTCCAGAATTCTTATAAAACCTGAAACCGTTTAAGTTAAACAACACTACAGCTATTAAACGCAAAATTATCATTTGAAATATATCATGAAATTATTGTCCTTTGATTTATCTAAAATCAAGATTTTGATAAATCATAAAATGTTACAAATGAAGTCCAATTAATTATTGAATTCTAACAGGTTTTAAAAGTTCTATTTACTAAATGAATCGATGCATTTCGTTTTATATTCGTGAAAACAATATAAAATGCACAAGAAAGAGAACTGTATTAAAATCCAAGTCTGATTTTAAATTGACAACGAAAGAGCATCGACATATTCGATAATTAAAAAAAAACGAGGAATACGCAATAACATTTTTAATTGCATCCTCATAGTTTTCCTTAAGTTCGCAAGAACACACTTACAAACTTTTGAACGAATATCAACATGGACGAGCGATTCCCCCGACAACTCACCGCTAACTTCCCCCGGCTCAGCACTTCCTGTGGGCTCCGTGTCTGCTTTACGACCGCATCTCCCGAGCCCTTGGACCAGCTGCTCCAGCGGCAGCTCCGAATCCGGCTCCGGGTAACACCGCAAACCGCTGGCGCACCTTGGGGTGTAGACGCCGCACAGCTGCCCCTCTTGATGGGCGCACACGGGGCAACAGCCGCAGCCCGGCTCGCGCACTATCTCCGCACAGCCCTCGGCCAGCGTGGGACAAGCGGACTGTCGCTCCGCTGTGCAGCTCGGACAACGAAACACCATTTCCGAGCAGGCGATGCCGTGAAAAGTGACCAGAGCCAAAAACAAGCCCGCGTGCGGTGGCATCCTGTCCGTGAAGTGAACACTACTGTACCTGTGGGAATAAATGACTAACGTGGATGATTTGAGGTAGAGCTCGAAGCGCTGAAGCAATGCGTGGCCCCCGCGGACGCCTGTCGGAACTCATGCGCCACTGACATCATAGGAGGTGACAGGGGGCTTCTGCTCGGTCAACGGGGGGCTTCGGCTTTGTCAAACTAATCCAACAAAAGCCACAGTAGTGCCAACGACTTGATTCTTAGGCCTCGCGTATTTTATTTTGGATGTCCTCTGGAAAAAAGCGTGTAATTGAAACATGGAAAACCTAATTCGCATATAAATAACACAATTTAAAATATACAATTTTTTTTAATAAATAATAATAACAATACATCATTATTTTAAAAATATATTTTAAAAATGTAAAAAATAATGTGATCAACGGTGCATCATTTGTGTATAGAACGTTTTTTTTCTTACTATGAGAACACATATACAAACGATCATAAATTATTTGCGTACTAGTTTTTTTTATAAATAAAAACATCTATCTTTATGCTGCGTCTGTCGAACCTCTCATAAAGTCCTGGTTTGGTACTTCTAAGTGTATAGCTCATCGTTAGTTGTTATTCATCAAATTCATGTTAAAAGAAACTTTGAACAGTGAGTTTTGAAAATAGACTCACTGAACTTGATTTTAAGAACGTGAAATAGTTCGTTAACAGTCACGTATGTGTCGCCATGAGTGAGACAGGTTGAATGTATATTTCACTGTTTCATTGATTATGTACACTGCACTTTGGAATAATGATTTTCCTGATGTTTGATTTCTAAGAAAACAGAGTCAATATGTGGACACAAGGCAAAAAGCACTTCACCCTTCTACAGTACAAATAATGCTTGAAGGACTAAAGGTTTAAGAAGATCCGTGTTGTTTTGTACTGGGATATATTCACCATTTACATTTAACACAGTTTGTAGTTAATCAAATCTTTTCTGATGGAACTAAAACAATTTAGATTCTACGAAGCCTGTGCTGAAAAACTTAGCATTTAATGTTTTACAATAAATATGAATGGATATAAATGCCTTTGTGCAGTTGTGTTGTCCTATAAGCACCTTTCTGAGATGATTATCAAGTTTGTCTTAGTGTACTGTTGTGTACTCCACATCTCCTCTGGTGCAGATCCCAACATGATCACAATTTCTTGAGGCAGTTTCTAGAGAAACGGGTGGAGCAGTGCAAGTTACACATGGTTGGAAGAGTGCTAAGGAATTCTATTGTATCTAGACAGATCATAATAACCAAGAATATGTCCAAGAGTCATTGATGTTTTGCAGGTCATTTGGACGCGTATTTGTTATATTTACTGTAACTTTACCCTGTCGTACCAATCTCGATTTACTCCACCGGAACTGGATCTGAGGTGCCATTTGTTGACTGTTGAACATTTTTCACTAGTTTTGTTATGCCCAGATATCCCACATGACACTGAAAAGTCCACACTAACCTGCCATCCAGATATCCAGATTGCTGCTGGCAGTCTAGCGGTATTTCTAGTTGTCCATCTTAAGCCATTATGTCAGACTGTTTGTATTGGCTTGCTCTGTTTCTGTTTCTGCTCTGATAATTCTGATGGTTTCCAGACAGGGAGACAGTTCAGATTGGGAAGATTGAATTGAATTGAAATTGAATCTTACAACAGCAGCAAAAAAATAGAAATGTAGAAAAAAGGGAATGTACATAGAATACATTTATAAATTAATTAATATACATACAAATTATCATTAACATAAATAACACATAAAAGTCCCAAGGATAAACCGGTTGAAGAATCTCCAGCTATTACATTCTGACTCTTGACAGGAAAGCCGGAGACCGTAGTAAACTCACTTGGACACAGGAACACAGGCGGGTGCAACAATAAAGGCAAAAGAGGCAAATTAAGTACATGGGTAAATGAGATACACAGGTGGACATGTGACTACAACACCAGGAAGAGAGCAGCAACATGAATCCTGGTCCTTGTAGTTCATAACCAGATCACGATTCGTGACACCAGCACTACCACATTAAACACTGGAGCTCCACAAGGCTGTGCCCTGTGCAATGCTGTTCACTCTCCTGACTCACGATTGTGCAGCGATGGACATCTCGAATGAGATCATCAAGTTCACTGGTGACACGACTGTGATGGATCTAATCAGCAAGAATTGACTTCTTGGTGCAAAGCCATCAACCTGTCACTCAAAGACGATAGAGATGGTTTTTGACTTCAGGAGATCACAAAGGGCCTGCTCGTCATTGGACAGTGACAGATCCCACCCTTTGTCACATTTGGCTTTGATTTTGTCTTTTGTTATCCACTATCTAATGGTAACATTCACGGTAAACCTTTCAAAGTACAAACCCAATTCCAAAAAAAGTTGGGACATTGCACATATTGTGATTGACATAATTGTGATTATGAAAACGAAATGCAATTATAGTAAATGAAAGTTTAAATAATCTATGCTTTATTCAGAATACAACTCAGAAGACTTTTCAAACATTTAAATTAAACTGATAAATGCATAGGGGAAAAAGAAGTTTAAGGCACACGCATCTCCAACACATCTCAAAAAAGTTGGGACAAGGCCATGTTTACCATTGTGTGGAATCCCCTCTTCTTTTCATTACAGTCTGGGGACTGGGGAGACAAGTTGCTCAAGTTTATGAATTGGTAGGTTATCCCATTCTGGTCTAATACAGGCTTCCAGTGGCTCAACTCTTCGTCTTCTGGATGGGATAGGAGCATACGTTGTTCTAGAACTTTAATAAACCTTTCAGCATTGATTGTTCCTGATGATTAAGCTGCCCATGCCACATGCACTCATCAAAGATACAGGCTTCTGGATTAAGCGTTTATAACAATACTGGCAGTCCCTGTCCTGTTTAGTTTGGATGACAAGGCATCTCAGTTTTATAAAAAGAACTTCAAATTTTGATTTGTCTGACCACAAACCAGTTTTCACTTTGCCTCAGTCCATTTTAAAATATGGCTTCTTTTTTGCCCTATAGAGTTTAAACTGGCAATGACGAAAGGCCGGACGGATTGTGTTCACCAACAATGTTCTCTGGACGTGGTCTTGATGGGCGTGTTGTGATTTTCAACACAGTGGCATTCTTGTGTGTGATGCAGTGGCGTACAAGGCCCGAGAGTCACAAGCATTCAGGATGGTTTTCCGGCCTTGACCCTTATAAATAGAGATTGTTCCAAAATGTCTGAATCTTTGGTTGATATTATACACTGTAGATACACTGTAGAAAGATAAATTCTTTCTTTAAATTCTTTCAAAATTTTCTCTGAGAAAATTTGTTTCACTTTCAACCTTTGATATGCTTTCTACATTTAACTGTGAATAAAATATTAGTTTATGACATCTGCAAATTATCACATTCTTTTTTAATTCACTATTTGTTCAGTGTCCCAAACTTCTTGGAATTGGGTTTGTATTTGCCTTACCTGAAAAACCCTCCACTTGGTAAGCTCATAATTTTGTGAATAATTGACCAGGTCTTTTAATTTCAAGGATTTCCCTTTTATGTGGGGTCCGATTGATGTCCTCAGATGTTTTTGAAAGGTTTGGTGCCTCGACAGGTCCGTTTCAGGTTTTCAAATTCAGACCCATGAATGGTGTGAGCAGGCTAACCGAGATCTCAAAATATACTTTGTCTAACATCCAAAATTTGGAAGCCTTTAATATGTAGAAATTTCTCTTCAAGTTGCCTCGTAAAATACATCGTCACCGTCTCATCTTTATCAGACAGAGACTGCTGTTCTGTCCATGTTGGCTTTTTTTTCTAGATTCATTGCAGTTGGAAATAAAAGGGAACGCCCCGAGACTAATGGATGTTTAACTTCAGGGTAGAAGAGAGCTGGTAAATTTGGTAAACCCTGAAGGTTATGGTCCATGGTAGGAATGTTGGGTATCGACACTAGATCTCCATCCATGATTTGAGAAGCTTTAGGATCCAGTTTTAGGCTTCCTGATGGTGCACCCGTAGGAGTTACCATCATGTCTCCTACACCTGTCATTGGATGGTGTATTTGCTGTGTTTACCTGTTTGCCTCTTCTAGACAAGGAACTGTCATTGTCATCATTATTGTGTCAAACTGTGATTTAGTTTTCGATTCTCGTTGAATACTTATTATTTCACATTACATTTTCTCCCCAAAGTTCCAGATCACTGTAACGGTCTTCTGCTATTTGTCCTAATATGAGTCCAAATGTTAACATCTCCACACCAGCTTCCTGTGTTTGAACATTCAGGAGGGAGGTGGCGTAATCTGGACTGTTGGGAAGCAGATGGTGTCATCGTGTGTCATTCCTGTGATGGAGTCACTACTGGATTGGGTGAGAGAGAGAGCCAATGTACTTTTATGTGTGAATATCAAACATATTTGTGGATTTTGCTGAATCTTTTGCTGAAGGCTTGCTTACAAATGAATTTGATGAAATTTGGTGAATTAAAGACACACACGCACATGCAATTTTTTTGCATGTCATAAAATTACTTTAAACCCATATCCTTTACCTGCGAGGGCTGTGATCTTTGTCATTGTGGTAAATAAAAGTCATCATGAAGAATGCAGGTTTAAGATGTTAACTTTGTTACGTAACACCGTGTGACCTTTAATGTTGAAACGCAAGGGGGCGCGCTTACGTAAATATTCCGCTGTTTGGCTCTGAGCGGCCGCCGTACAAATCACTCACGTGACGCTTGCAAAACATCAGCATTTACGCTCAATGTTTGTAGTGATACGTGCTACTAACTACAAACGCACAGATAAATTGTAGTTATTGTGAACATCATTTGCGCTTTAGTGATGGGTTTATTTCTAGAGTTTGTAGATTCGTGTAAGGAATGAGAAAACCCACTGTTGGCACTTTGCAATATTTTATTTATTAGACATGCGAGTAAGTTTCCTGAGCCCGCATGTCATATTTTGATGACAGTTAAAACTCACATTACCTTGCGTAAGTATGAATGCGTGCTTGACGCAATTTAATTTACAATACAGTATATTTAGTTCATACAACATTGTTAAATACAATGAATAAATAAATAAACGTCAAAGCGTGTTTAAATGTAGAATGTTTTGTTGTGATAAAAATATTTTATTTGAACGTTTGTGACACATCAGTGTTTAAACCAATATTGTACAAATGATAATGGTTTGGTTTGTGGTTTTTATAGGATGTCGTCCTCTCAGACTGCAGGATCATCGCTTGTACACGAACTTGCGACTTTACTCAGAAATCATGGTACATTTTCAATGGGTTTATTCACAGACACTTAGAAAGAAAAATTGTTTCTTCAGAAATGCTAAAGCTTATTGGATCACAAAGTGGAACACTGAGCCAATCGTACACATGTAGACAGTCAGGTGAGACAGTCAAGACTTGGGCCGCCATTTGTGAAAAATGCTCTCTATGGCAACATGACAGCAACGATTTAATAGCTTCAGTCTGAAGGAAAACGGTTCCCATCAGCCCGTAGGTGAAGCGAGTGTTTGGACGTTTAAGGAAGCCGCTAGCTTTTATTGTCAGGTTCATGTTTTTATGCATGTGCAAATGTACAATAGTGCAGTTTATGGAATTGATTTTTCAATTTTGTCTTTTCTAGGAGATTTGGTGCTGAATGGTTCCAGTACTCTCACTCTGCAAGTCAGATGCTTGCAACAGCTGACACAGCTTTTTGAGCAACACCTTGTGTCACGCAAAGAGCAGCATGGGTTCCTGTGTTTGCCGTCCCACCCTGCCGACACTGCCTTCCTGCTAGAACTGCAGCTTCTTTTTGATATGCTGCAGAAGACATTGTCTCTTAAGGTACTGTTGTTTTTGTAATATTTGAATCTGATGTACAGGTCAGGGTCTACAAGGTCAGTAGATCACTACAAAACATACTATTAGTAATGATTATATTAATTTATCTGCAAGTCAACAATTGCATTTTTCTTTTGACAACTATTGATAAGGAGGCTCATACTTCTCAAATTCATATGAAACTGGTTTAGTTTCAAACAAAGTTTGCTCTTGATGTTTTTAAATTTGTAATATTTCTTATGCTACATTTTTAGAAAACTAATAAACCTCATGGAGCTCCATTTTTCAAGGAAATTTTTTTTTTTCAAGGGGCATTTTAGTGTTGTGTTTTGAAAAGATTGTTTACTCTTATTTACATGGAATGTGAATGCGTCTGCTCTCTTTGTGTGTGAAACAGCTCGTAAATCCACCTGGTCAGAAGCTGCAGTGTGTTGTGAAACTCTTCCCATTCAAATCTTTGAAACGCTTGGAGGTTTGTCCCAACTTTTTAGTTTGGTTCTTGCCCATGTGTAGGCGAATTTTGCGCATATAACTGCAGTGTTGTTTCTGCAGCTCAAGCGGATTCCTCCACATTGTCTGGAGGGTCTCAGAGCGATTTACTCACAGCTGGAGGTCTTCACATGCTCCAGAGACATTAGCTCCCTTGAAGTAATTAGACCGGAGTCTGATTCATCGGTCAGTGTGTAGAGTGCTTGACTGTTGTGTGTGCTGAACAGGAAATTCTCTCTCTGTGTGGAGGAGATCTCAGTTCAGCTTTACCCTGGTTGGAACTTCACACCCTCAATTTCAGTTACAATTCTATCTCGAATTTGGACAAATCATTAGTAAGAAGAACTTTCTGTAAAATTGGTTGCTCCTATGCTACTATAGGTACAAAGTTTTTCCTCTTGTTTTTTTAGAGTCTACTAAACGCACTGAAGAGGCTTGACTTGAGCCGCAACCATCTCCATGACTGTGCCGATTTCTTAAAGGTGAATTTTCTTTTATTCAATGAAAGGTATTGTTTAATAAAATATTACAGTTGTCACATGTTCATATTCAGTTGAAATGTGAGGAAACAGCATGATAAACATTGTAAAACCCACAAGACTTTCTCACTCTTCATCTTCACTATTGCTTTTTTTCCCAATGTATTTGTAATGAAGTGACTTGACAATATGAAGCACAAAGCATTGATGCATTCATTGAAATATTTTTTTATGCCTCCGCTCCACATGGGCTCATATTTTGGGGTGGTCTATTATTTATTAGCAGTCTAAACATTCTGCTGTGACATATTTTCAAATAAATATAAATGAGAGTGTTGTGGGTTTTAAATAAGCAATAGTTAAGGTTGGACGTTTTCTGAATTACTTTATCTTTTCTTATGTGTTTAAAGCCTCTGTCTGAGTTGGAGCATCTGAACTTGTCTTATAATAATCTTCAGCGACTACCACAGCTCGGCCTGAGCACTCACGTCCGGCTCTCCACACTGCTGCTCAGGAACAATGAGCTGGAAACTATCGATGGTAACTTGCTCAAAAATCATTGCTCTGTTCTATTGATTGTCATGTAGTGTTGCATGCAACATGTTAAAAAAACACTACTGTCATTTAAGTGTTTTTAATTGCTTTTTTGTTTCCCACAATTGTGATTGTGACCCACAATTGTGTTTGTGATCCACAGTATTAACAGTTACGCCACATTGTTAATGTTGAAAAATGTAAAGTAATTTACAAATACTTGTGCTTGTGTTGCACATTTATGTAATACACGCAACCTTAATTAAAACTGAATAAAGGTTTCATATTAGGTTTAATCATTTTATTAGTTTTATAATGATTTCACTGAGGTTTTATGTATTACTAAAACATTTTGGAGCTAAATTTAATAATAAAAAAAAAACATTTCTCAATTTTGAAACTGGAGAAATGAGGACAAAGTAAAAATATGCAGTTTTCTAAGGAGTCTTCTATGAAAAACATGAATGCATATTTGTGACAAATTAAATCCCAATTAAAGTTCTAGAAACAAAGTATTTATGGACATCATCATGTTTCTTTTATATACTTTATGTATTTTCATTATTGTAGATGCATATGTAGATACATATGTAGATCATTATTATCTTCAGTATATCTCTAAAACATTGTTATTCAACATATCAGCCTTTTTTAGATTGATCTAGTTTTGGTCTGTATTTCTAGTGCACAAACTATCAGCATGTAATTTGTCTTGTGAACAGGTTTGGAGCAGTTGTCCGCACTTCAGTGTCTGGACCTTGGCTACAACCTTCTGATGGAGCATTCACATCTCACTTCTCTGTCCTACCTTCACAATCTCCAAACGGTATGACCCTATCCACACACCAATTTTGAAACCTTATTTAATATATAATCACATAATGTTTGTATAGTATTGTAAACCCTGCTCATCATACATGTACATGGGGCACTTATGAGACGACCGTCATAATGAACATCATTCACAAATAGATCAGTAATGACATCCTGGTTTCTGCGGTTTAAACAGCTTAGATTGACATTTTCAGAGTCAACATTTTCTTTTTGTGTAACTTTGATTGGCAGTTAAATCTGGAAGGAAACCCTCTGTTTTTCCTGAAGAGCCACAGGGAAGGTACGGTGGGTCATCTCTCGCCTCACGCTGCTGTCCGCGGAGTGAGTGTTCAACCAATGCATCACTCAGGAGATCCCCATAATTTAACCATCTTTGTTCCCTTCATTCAAACTTCCCTTCTCATCCCTTTAATAATATAGCAAAAGGTACAATCAAATTTATGATCAAATAAATTAAGAAAGATCAAAAACCTATATTTTGAATTCAACCGAATGTTTCAATTTGAAAGTCAAACAATCAATAACGAAAAAGTGTGAATAACACCAAAAATGTTACATTTTATAATATTACAAAAACCTGTTAGAGTCTGACATAATTCTCTTTTAAATCTGGTTTGTTTGGTTTTTCATTTTTTTTTTTAAATACGTTTTTTTTTTTTTACATTTAATTTGTGGTTTAGCATATTGGAAAAATATTCCTGTTTTGCAATCTATATTTTAAATGTGGATCAAAATAAGCACAATTTTAGGCTTGCTTTATTTCTGATACAAAGTGTGGATAATTATATGCACAAAGCGTTAAACTTTATTTATTTAAACTTATCTTGTATGTACGCACGCACACACAGTTATTTTTCAACAGTTAACATTGTGTGCATATTTGAATCATGTCACGTGAAAGCTCCTGAAGAGCCGCATGAGGCTCAAGAGCCTCGGGTTGGCCACCCCTGCTCTAATAGAAGGCCACCTCTAGTAGGCCACCATGATGGAGTTGAAAAATAGTAGAACACCGTGACCTTCTATTATAGTCATTCTATTAGAGGTTTTACAGCATATTAATACGCTTGTTGAAATTTAAATGTAGTTCTTTAATTTAGACCATGTTTGTGTTGTTCTTTAATAAGAGCTTAAATTAAAATTGTTTTCCGATAGTTCAAATACTAAGTTCAGAGCGTGAAGGTTTTTATTGCGTGTTTAATAAAATATTAAATATTATTATATTATATTCGTTTGTGTATCCTTCAGCTTCTGCTGGATGGCTCTCCGTTGTCCTCATCTGATCTTCTGGTGAGTGATGAATTACACGCCTTTCATTTACCTGTGCTGATGTGCTGTGTGGTTTGTAGCAGTTGTATTTAGTTTTACTTTATTCAATCCAATTGTCACCGGAAATGTGTAAATGCCTGCAATTTTTAGACAAGTATGAACAGTTTCCTATGACCAACATGTTTCACATCAAGACCTTTGATTAACGAAAGAAGAATTGCAAAACAATGTCTGATTTACTATTACTTTAAATACGTGGTTATTCATTATTTCATTATCAATTATTTATTGTGCTTAATTTTTGGAAATTGACTTTGTTTAAATAAAGGAATTTCATATCGACATGATGATTCAGTATAAAATGTTTTCAAAGTATCAATAAAAAGTAGTGTGCATATAAGAGACACAAGGTACTCTCCAATTTCAGTGTAGTAATTAATATTGTGCTAAAAGAAAAGTGGAACTGAATGCAAACGGGACCAGTGGATGATCTTGTTTTTATATTAGGTCTTGACCAAACCTGGACGATCGGTTTGTCGGTTGACTCCAACCTCTCAAGTGGTTGTTCAGTCTGAGCAAGATGGGGCACATGTGTTCGTTGAAGCTGGGGATGAGGCTAATATCAGGGGAGGAAAAGCCCGGAAAAGCAAACACAAGGTCAGTTTTTGACACAGAGCTTCAGTTCTCCGTTGTTTTATTTTTCCTCAGGTGTTCAATAACAAGAAAAAGCACCAAAAACATTGAGTTTCAGTTCCAGAACCTGCCATGTACCATTACGAATTGCAAGTGTTTGGTAAATGCTCAACAGATGAATGTATATTTAATCATAAACGTTTTTTGTGTAAAACAAAAAAAAAAAGCTCTCCAAATGTGTACAAATATAAATTTGAACACTAAATGTGCTTCTGATAATTCCAAATGTTGCATTTTGAGCATGTTTATTTGTTTATTTTTTTTTACACATTTTGTTTACTACTATTTGCACATAACCTTCTATCGACTGCTAAAAAGCAAGCTCTACAATTGGTTGGTGTTTTTTTTTTTTTTCATTTTTTTTTGTTATTAACAGCTAATGCTAATGCTAAGACCTGCTCTTTTCAAAACCAGGTGAAAGTGCGGAGGCCAAGCATATCCGAGCCCAGCGACACTGACTACGAGGTCAGAGCTTCGTCTCCTTCACATGGTTTGTATCATTCTCTTTTTAAAACTAGTACTGAAATCCATTCAAAAATTAGGTTGCAATGTTTTCTTTGATTGCACCAATTAAGCTAGCAGCTCTTTCTAAACAGCTTCATATGAAGATATGATGATGTGTATTTTTTTTTTTTTATATATTTTATATATAAATATATTTTATATATATTTTATATATAAAAATATATACACATACGCACATTTACTTGATGTTGCACTTGACACAATGAAACCTTCCAGTTCAGGGCAAGACAAACACCAGAGGGAACCAATTGCAGTACGAGACAAGAAAACACCCAGTAAAACATGAGAAGAACGCCAAAGTCGAGGTCAAATGTCTTGGTCCTCTGTAAAATAAAATTTACATGTAACTGTATATCATAAATGATTCATTTTAGTTACTGTAACAATTGTGCCTCATTTGACTTTGCTTAGCGTCTTGTTTTAATGAACTTTAAGGTCGCTGACAAACCGTTATATCAGTCATGTTATATCAGACTTGCACTTTCAACACAGAACCTGCTTTTTAACCGTTTGTGGCGATGTACAGACTGGCAGAGTCTGCAATAAAGGTGTCAAATTTAGAACTCAGTTTTACACTGTCATCGAGATTGTCTCTGTGTGATCTAGATGACCTGCCCCATACGAAAGACATTGAGAGGATGGAGAGTTTTCGAGAGCGGTTGGGCGAAGACTGGCTGTGCTACCATCATCATCTTGATGACGTCCCACTCCATCCAGCTTTCCCAAGAGTGGAGAACGTGCCGGAGCAAACTGACGGTCCCCTCACGACCCCGTCACCCATTCTTCAAGCAAAAGAGTTTCCAAAGCCTTTGGAGATGTTCCCTCCTCCGCTCATGTCTTCTGAAGTAAAAGCAGCGGTTCAGCTTGAGACAGAGTCCACGCTGCAGTGGACGGATCACAGCCAGCTCAGCACCGAATCAACTCTGGAAACGGGAAACGCTCCGGCTCAACCAGAAGCCTACGCTATGCAGAGAACACCTCCGCCAGAAGAAGATGATGATGATGATGATGACGATGAAGATGGTGACAATGATGATGGGGGAGGTATGTGTTTTAATTAAATCCCTAATGTCTTGTCATCGTACGTACATAATGACAGTAAAAGTATAACTAACAATATACATCTGTGTATTCATATCGTAATATATCAATTTTCACGGTGAGCAAACACTCATACAAGTAGTAACGAGCATTGTGTCCGTCTAGGAACCCACTATTTAATGCAGTGTTGCATTCTGGGAGTAGCAAAACAAGGTGGTTATTTATCAAGCTGAAAATGTATTATAAATCCAAAAATATTACGTTTTAATTTAAATAGTATTTAGATTTATATAAAAATACACACACACACACATCGTTGTGATTGTGAGTTATTCTATGTAATGTATACGTTTATTTGGAGCCAAAAAAATAAAAAAGCTCAACGTAATTTAATACGCACCACGGCTTAGGCTGCCCACTGCTCCGGATTTGTGTATGTTCACTTCACTGTGTCTATGTGAACTTCACTGGATGGGTTTAAAGCAGAGCACAATTTCTATATGGCTAGCCATAATGACAATCTCACTCACTTTACAAACTGTTTTGGCTTTGTTTGGGGTCAGTGGACCTGTGCAGGCCTGTGCTGGTGGGCCTGCTGTCCGAGGGTCCTGTGAAGAGAGCATTTGATCCTGTCTTTCTGAGGCTGCGGCACAGCGTCCTGCTGGAGGTCGACGTGCATCAGGGAAACGTTCAAACTCGTGTCGACCTGGACAGTTTACAAGACGTGATGGCCACTGAGGCCGTCTGCACTGTGAAGGTCAGAGAGATGTCAATGTGGTACTGGGAACAACACTGCAATTCCTTCTATTAATCTTCATGTCTTAAAGGAAGTAGAAGAGAGTCGTCCAGTCCTGGAGCTTCACTTCAATTATATCAGTCGTGAGAGACGGAAGCGTTATTACGTTATGCTGGACGACGAACCACAGGAAGCACTGCAGGTCAGTGAGAATGCTAAAAACTTTTTTTTTATCCTTTCAACAAAGGTCCTTTAGCAAGTAGAGTCGTAATTTAAGAGACACATTTCGTGCAGGAGATGCATTTGCTTTATGAAACTCTTTTTGCAGTGAACAATCAGAGGTCCCAGAACAAACCATGATTCTATTGGTTGCGAAAAAACAACATGAAATCGTGTCTGTGACGATTGTAATAGTGAATGTCTGTTCTGCTGTGATGTCAGAATTTCGGTTCCACAGGTGATTACTGAGGTGCTCCGGAGAGTGTTGGAGGAACACAAAAAGCGGCTGCATGAGCCGAGCCTTCAAATCGTTTGGCTCCAGTGTCTGAAGTGTCAGGCAGAGTTTTCTCAGCCGGCCAGCGAGTGTGAAACCAGACTCCCAGACGAACTAGACGATGACAGACATGACAGTAAGGACAAAGAAGCCATCACTACTACAGTAACAGCAGGAATTTCCGTCATATGGGCTGCTCAGATTTGTTTAATTATACCATGTTTTATATTTCTATCTTGATATTCTAGTTTGATAAAATATGAAATAAATTACATTTCAATATGAATAGTTATGCAACAATGTAAAACTCTATATCAGAATTGTCTGAAATATTTTAAGCTTATAAAATAATTTGAATGCATGAATGTAAAATGTCATTATACTCGGCAGCCAATCACAACCCAGATGAAATGAATTTGCTGTTCTGTTTAGACACATTGTTTCTCTTGTCAAAGTACTGTGGCAGGGTTGATAAACTAGTCAGAGACTAAGAGCCACTTTTTTTCTGTGTTACTGCAAAGAGCCACATTATACACACGGGCACACAAAAACATCATCCCATTCTTTAATCTTGTATGCACGCACACACACATGCACACACAGACCTCTGCTCAGCCAGATTTAATTAAAATAACCACACCAACATGATAATTTTAGTTATTTTTCAACAGTTAACATTGTGTGCATATTTGACTCATGTCATGTGAAAGCTCCTGAAGAGCCGCATGAAACTAGTTAAAGAGCCGCATGAGGCTCAAGAGCCACGGGTTGGCCACCCCTGTACTATAGGTTTTCAACATTTCCTAAACAATGCTCATCAAAGACAGACCCATTTGCATGACAGTGCTTTTATTTTAAAGGTCAAACCCAAAAAGCACAGTCATGCATTGCACATCGAGACTAAATTATGAGAATATTGAAAATAATGTTGTTTACCACAAAAGATAACACTTAAATGCTAACTTAATTAGCTTAAAAGCTTTTAACTGTACCATTGAACCTTGTAAAATGACAAGACGTGCAACACACTCAGAAGACCCAGAAGCAAACAGTCTCCAACAGATCAGATACTGCCATAGGAAATAGTTTATATTGTATCAAAATTTGCATTATGTGAGCTATACAACATTTAAAAACCATGTTGCTTTTAATTAAAAAACTTTATCGCAACAAAACTGAGAAATTGAGGTGGATTGGTGAAAATCCAACCATGATTTTACTCAGTGCTTCACTAAAATCCTTTAACTCTTACTTTACAAAAACAGCTGCGGAGATATTACCAGACATGTTTTTTATCATGATTTGTTCATTGATTTGATCCACTGCATCTGACAAGAGATTTGAGGTTTCTTCTGTGAAGAATTCTGGGATATTTGTTCAGCTGCATTCCGAATGTTCAGTCTAAACACAGCTGATACTACATGGGGTCAGAATAAATAAAACTTAACAAAATTTGTTTATTTTATTAGAAAAATGTTTATTTTAGCTGCCTTAGGCTTTTGACATAAATCCAAAGAAAATACTTAATCTTAGAGACTTAAAAGTTAGTCTTTTACGACATTTCACCTGCGGATTTCTTTTTACTTGTGGATTGTTTTTGCAACAGTTTTATAAACGGTTTCCATTTTTAAAACTTAAAACTATAATATTTTTTCTATTGAACTACTGGAACATTTCTGCTTTTGTGTTTTTTTTTTTAATCATTTCAAAACCTAAATAACTCCCAAACAGCAATTAAACTCCCAAACAAACCCTGAACAACGTTTTTTTTTTTTTTTTTAATGCAAGATTAAGAGTCATCATCACACTTTGCCATACTTTACATCAGGATACTTACATACTTTACACCAAACATTACATTTATATTTTACAAATATGCTGTATGATTTATGACCTAAACAGTAAAGGATTTAGGCTAAAATAATAATAATAATATTAGTCTGTATGTTCTGGTTCTCAGGTTGTCCTCTCATCTGCTCTGAATGCAGGAGTGACCATGTGGTTCAGTTAGCTCCACAAACAGCTCTGTGCACCAGCACACCAGTCCACAGTGTGACCCGGGACGACCACACCAAATTTTTCTCCTTTGATGAAAGAGACACACACGTCCGTCTCCACATGCTAAGTCTTTTTTGATTGTGTTTCCACTTTGTACTCACCGCTGACATTTTCTTCCCCAGGTTCTGGTTCCAGACCATTGCTTTCCCATCACTCCTCAAGCCTACGTCACTGCGAGTAATGGTCAAGCCACGATCTGCTCTGAGAACCAGGAGGAGGAAGAGACATGCAGTTACACATCACATTCCAAAACTAACTCAGACCAAAACCAACTTGACACGCAATCCGCACATTGCATTGAAGCTTCAACTCGACGTGAGTTTTAACAGTTTCTTTATCTTTACACGTTAATGTTATAATTTTAAATGCATGTAATATGAAAAATTGTGACGTTTTAGATTGTGTTACTAACACAATGTGTCAGCTAATAACTCAGAAATAAATTTGCAGTTTGTCAGCCATTGTCAGGGGTACAGGTCTTCCTGGGGTCAGCAGGTCAGGTTCACAAGTTTTCCTTGTCAGTTGAGGCTCAATAGCAGGTTTCTCTCAATAAGGAGGTGTAGCAGTTCTACTCCAACCTCAGGTGACCAGGTTTCTGAGGTGATGAGTTCTATTCAGGAGATATTCCATGTAATCATTCTGCAGTCCACTCTATTCGCAGTTGAGGTCCTCTGAGCAATGGTAATGTTGGTGCACTTACGAGAAGTTCTGTGATTGAGTGGAATCTCTTCTTTCATGATTACATTAAGCTTCTTTTTAGCTGACCTACCTCTGTGCTGACGGTATGGGTTACTAGAAGAACAATTTGCTTGTTTCAAGGGTGTCAAAATCAATTGCATGGGGGGCGGACTTCTAACACAAATAAGGAGCAATCACAAATAAATGGATATATGTGGTCTTTATGTAGCTGTATTGAGTCTTATTATATGGCACATGTGTTTTATATATGCAGTTCTTTACAAATAGGCAAATTTTTTTAAATACTTTTTTCAGCTCTATTTGATCTGACGACTGAAGTTGTGGATCATCGCCTTCAGCTTTTTTTGGATGTAGAAGTATTTGGGAAAAAAGAGCATCTCCGCTGCTCTTTAAAGGTAAGACACTTTGCTTACTTTGTCTTTATGAACATAACTTTATGATTCAGACCAAAAGGAAGGATTCAAAAACTCTATGAACCAGTAAAAAACTGTCTTGACTTCAGATGAGTGTGGTGAAGTTTGGTGATGTGATGGAGATCCAGTCCTTTGTGGTGATTTCCAACCAGTATATTTACATCTTTGAGATCATCTCACAGTCCGAGTAAGAAATCTGAACCCCTTCATATGAGCCTTCATGTGGACATGAAAGGTTTGTGATATGTTTCTCCTCCATTTCAGAGAGGAGCCCTCACACTGGTTGTGTAAAAGAGGAAGTCATGCTCTGGTGGAGCTGAGCTACCTGGAGCTCGCTCTGGGCTCTCAGGCTCTTCATCTGGAGTTTAATGAAGCGTCTGCTTCCTACACACTACTAATACGAAACAGTGCTCGTTGCAAATGGTTTTTCAGCAAGTTAACAGGCAAGATCCCCACATTTTCTTTCAGTGGTAATTACAGTGAATCATTGTAATGACCTTCAAACAATCAAGCCAATTGCTGTGCTTTATTCTATGCTTATTATTTCCAGGTTTGCTTATGCTCACACCTACTGTGATCTATTTTAGTTCTGTCACTATTTTCAATGTTTTCTTTCGGGCAGTTGTGGCCAAAGGGTTAGAGAGTTGGACAGGTCACTGGTTTTAATTCCGGATCAGAAAGTTCCACTGAAGTGTCCATGAGCAAAATACTGAACTTGATCTGCTTCCAAGGCGCATACGTATGTGTGTGTGTGTTTGTGTTTGTTTGTTTAATTTTACTGTTGGGATAAGTGAAACACAGCACACTTTCCTAGTACGTTTTCTAGTGTTTCTTTTTAATGATTCCCAAGAAGTTTTGATTAGTAACAAAGGACATTTAACAGTCAAATTGTTAAGCATAAATTTGATACATCACATTTTATTCAGTTTGCGCTAAATTTTCATACTTTTTTTTTTTTTTTACAGAAA
>SOMO01000009.1:1074490-1089097 GCA_028128575.1 Paedocypris carbunculus | reverse complement strand
TTTTTTTTTTTCAACAAGCTGTGCAAAACTATAAAGCTGTGATCCACCTAAGATATCTATATTCTTTATAGTAATATGTTATTTATTTTTTTTATGAGTATAGGGAAAGATTGAAAATATTGAATTTTTTGTCAGTTTTAATGAATGAGTTTAGTTCTGTATTTGTTCTATGAGAATCAAATAAAACTCAAATAAATCAACAGATGGTTTGATTGAATACATTTCACACTAAAATGCAGCTTTTCACTGTTACAAATGGATGTCATATTGGCTTTTTAAGTCCAGAGAAATTACAGTCTCTGGGAAAAAAAAAACAAAGCATGTTGAATTGAAATTGTGCACATCCCAATCAATTTATTCATCTTCATGCATTTCCTAAAAAAAATAATTCTTACTCAGTAAAAAAGACGTTTTTTCCAATGTAGAATTTTTTTGACTACATGAATTACGTATTTCCTTACTCTAGTTCTCCTCAGATTTACACACATAGAGCATCAACAACTGATCGCCAATGAGAAGCATCAAATCACAGTTGAATATGAAGCCTTAATTGCTAGTTGGCAATTTTTTTTATCTAAGCAGAGCATAAATGTGCCCCTTCAAACTGCCGAAAGAGTAATGTCTTACATATTTACTCCAGCTTCTCTGAAACTCATCTGGGTCACGGCAGCAGATTTTTGCCTGTAAAGTTGTTGCTACATTTGTGCAATTCATTAGTCACAAATGAGAAATGTAATCTGAAACATAATTCTAATTTGGCAAATCCTTAGGAAGACACTGACATATGCGAAAAATCTGATTTTGTGTCTTTACAGACTTGAGTAAAAGTATTCAAGCTAAAAAATAGTGCTCACAATAGTTTTAATTATAGTTGCTTGTAACTATTTGGCAGGCAGTGTTTCCCTAATTAAACTTTACACGCCAAAATGTTAAACGGAATCACTTGAAAACGTTTCTAAAGAGCTGTAAAGACTTTAAGAGGTTGTCTGTTCTGCCATAAAAAGGCCATTCCTCGCCTGCTGCACATCACGACTTTAAATAGAGTTTGAAAGCCGACACTTCTGGTTTCACTGTCCTCTCCAGTGCAGGACAAGGCTGTAAAGACCCACTGACCAACACGTTCAGAATCAGCCAGAAACACTTGTGTGCAGACACTCAGACAAACGCTCGATTTCACAATCGCCAAAACATCCCATATTGCTGAATCCTACGTGATCAGCAGATAGTCTTTCATCTTGCATCCATCACTTGACTGATTTACAAGCTGTTTTCTTTACACGAAGCCCCAAAGGTCAGACATTTCACGCTTTACTCTTCACCGATCACACGTACCATCGCACTGCAGGAAATGTAAGACTTCGCTGGAAGTCACAAGTTACCTGGAGAAGAAACAGTTTTAACATAAAACATTGCCTGTAAAGCAATTAATAGGTTTTGTCAAATCGTGTTTTTGTAATGACAAATTCCAAACCGAAATGTATAAAAAGCTTTATGTCTGTTCTTCGACTTCCTGCCGTTCCTGGAAACGTGCCTCTTAAATTAGTTTCTTTTGTATTTCAGCTCAAAATTTCTCATCTGTGGGTCAAATAAAGGTTTTATCTGATTCGTGTTTTGCACCTTTGTGCTGCTCAAGTACCTGGTGCTGATTCTACGTACGGTTTTCATCACTTCTTCTTGAGCTGCACTGATCCTCACAGCGGCTGAAAGAACATTCCGGAAGCGTCCGGAAAACGTTAAGAACCTCAGATTGTGAACATTTTAGAGAATAAGTTACAAATTGATACCCAGATACGAGTGAGTGTTCACAAACTTCAGTTCTTAAATATTTCCTCAAAGAAGTGGAAAAAAAGCATTATATTGATTTTATATTTGCTTCTGTTGACTGGACCTGACAAACGTGTTCCAAGGATTATACTATCAGACAAGTGGATAAATCTTCTCTACTTTCTCTTTTATGAAAGGATTTTGTTTATTCACCTTAGCCATCGAGACTCGCTCATAACCAGGGCTTGTTTACAGCTCAGCCATTTTTGGCTCTTTCAATGCTTCATGTTTGAAATGGCTGAGTGGGAGAAGTATAGAACACAAGGGGGTGGGGGGAGGGCAGTGAGGGGCAGCAAGAAATCGTCAGTGTGACATACAAAGAGAGACGGATATAAATCCACTGATTAACAAACCAGACATCATGATACTGCACCGACGACAAAGACTTTAGAAAAGAAACAGGCTTTTGCTGGGATTAAAATTAGGTGAGTGTTGAAATGGAACTTTCCTGATTGACTTTCTCAGAGCATGTGTCTTCGCACAGTTATGTATCTGCTAAATATAACAGAATGCCACATTGCGTACTGAAAGAGTGTGAGACGTGTGGTTCACGTGTAAGACTTGATATAATGAACTAATGTAGCTTTGGATGAGTTTTTATTTACATAATATATCTGGATTATTCAGAAGTTTTTATTCAGACCGACACTCAGTTGTAACTGAAATACTTCTGTTTTTTTTGTATTAAATTCTTAATAGGATTCAGGACAAGTCTACAGTTTAGAAAAGTATCTTTTCATTCCAATCAAATTATATATGATTAAAAAAAAAATAGTATAAAAAAATGTAAATTTAAAAAAAAAATTTAAACGTGAGTTTGACAAGTTTTTGACAAGTTTGATTTTTGAATGTTTATCATTTTGTTGTCAAGCATAATTTTTTAATACAATTGTTCAACTTCAATCACAGAAGTCAATGAAGTTAGATAAAGGGTGTGACTTACAGTTGACACCCTAGTTTTCTGAGAACCTATAAACAGTAAAAAAAATCAATTTTGGCAATTGATTTCAATTCAGGAATTGAATTGGTCTGAAGCTACACAGTAAATTGTGGCTTTGCTAATGGCTAGTAAAGCTAGTTTCGCAAGCTATGGCGTTGAACTCACGATGACGTACAAATGACACGTGTTTTCTAAATCAAAGAATCACGGAATTTATTTTTGTTGGCGCAAGAAAATGATCGATCTGCCTCACTGTGTTTTTTCCTCAAAATTAAATATTTCTCCAGAAATAAATTATTTTAACATTGACTTCATTATACATGTATTTGATTACACGGTCATATTTTAAGAGTTCTGTCTTTAATTTCTGTGTGGCTTAGATGTCTTCCATCTGACTTCAGATCTGAGGTCTTAGCGCTTGACCTTGCACAGTTTACTCATTGGATTTCTTTCATTCCCGTCTGTCTGTCTCTCAGTCTGTCAGCAGATCATCTGACTCCACATTTCTGCTTCACACGTCATGTTTTTTTTAAACGTCTACCTTCTTTGGCTGTTCCATATGTTCGTTATGATTATATACAAATATATACACATGTATATACACGTATATATAATTTTATGCCACTAAAACCTAATTCCAACCTGATCAAATCTAGTTAAACCTACCATCTCAAATCTAAACAAACCTTACACGTTCAAACTTATTCTAACCTATACTGCTCAAACCTAGTCAAACAGTGCTTGGTCTAAAGTAGTCAAACCTAACTAATCCTAACCTGCTCAAACTTATTCTGATTAAACCTACTTAAACCTAAGCAATGCTGACTTGCTTAAACCTGGTCAAATATGGCTTGCTTAAACCTAGTCACACCTAATCTGCTCAAACCAAGTCTAACATAACCTGCTCAAACCTTGTCAAACATATTTTATGATAATCTGCTTAAACCTAGTCAAACACAACCTGCTCAAACCTAGTCCAACAAATCCTATGCATTCAACTAAATGTGTATTCAACTAAATCTATCCTGCTCAAACCTAGTCAAACACAACCAATACTAACTTCTTAAACCTAGTCAAATAAAACAAAAACTGTTTTCTAACTTTTTCAAACAGAACCTACTTAAACCTTATCAAAACTTTACCTGTTCTAAACCTATTTTTAAAAAAAAAACATTCTTATCAGCTCAAAACTAGTCACCTAACAACTTTTTTAGACTGAATCTCTACTAACTTAGTCAAATACTGTATGACTAATACTGACCACCTCAAACCTAGTCAAACATAACCAATCATCACCTGCTTAAAGTTAAAACATAACCAATCCTGGTGTGCTTTAACTATGCTTGATCAAGTTAAGTGTGACTAGGTTTAACAAAACCTGCTATAAACCTAGTCAAGCAAACCAATTCAGCAGTCAACAAGTGGAAGTATGAACTTGAGCTATGGTTTGAAAGGATGACCTACTGTAATACACATTAATGCTCGTTGGGGGAAAGAAAATCTGAAGCATGTGGAAATCTAAAAATATCGAAATGATTGCATTGTTTTCCAGTGGCTCAATCAGTGAAGCTGTTGTTAGATTGCTATTTGTGAGAATGCATTCGATTCCTACAAATAGCATGATGTTGGTTTAGGGTTTGACTGTAATGAAGTGTCATTTCTGTGTTCCAGCGTAATGGTAAATGCATAAATGCAAGCTAACTATTTGACCTTTCTCCTTAAGGAATGCTGAAAAAGGCCATGCCTGTACACCAGATTCAGGGGCCACCGCTAGGACACAATCTCTTAAACTACAGTGAAGAGAAGGAAGGGATGTACCATCCAAACTCACACGACGCCCTGGTGCTAGATGGAGGACTGCAGTACTTACCACAAGCTCCAGAACGGAGCACCAGTAGTCGGGCTGCAGTGCAGCGAGGACTTAATGCCTGGCATCAGTATGGCCTGGTGGACGACCCGTTCTTTGGCACAAACGGATCCCAGCAATACTTTCCATTTCATAAAGGGTCTTCATGGCAAGAAAAAGAGAGGTCAATGGAAGCCGTTAACATGTACATGTTTGACTCAGAGCCTTTACACACGCATGTTCTTACTCCTCAAAGTGCTATGCCAAGCAAGAATAGCTCTGCCTTCCAGCCTCACTTCCCCCAGACATTAGCCAGGCCATCTTATCAGCCTGAGCCAACTCATTACAACTCTACCGGTGGCCGGTCTTTGTCTTCCTCGGCTAGTTTATGTCAGTCCTCACAAAGGTCATCATTTGCTTATCCCATAACTCCCTCATCTGATCTACACGAAAGAATGTACCAAGTTCCTCCAGAGCATTCGCCTATACTTCAACAAGACTGCAGTATCTATGGGCGTTCTATTGCAACACCTTCCCCAACCTTTTCGTTACCATCTACAATCAAAACTCAAAATGGTCTGCCCGGAACTGAGGTGTCATACCCTCAAGACCTTCTTGGTACATTCTCAGGCCTCCAAAAGAACAACCAGAGATCTTCATCCTCACCAGCTCCTATTATTCTCCCAAAGGAACCCGAGGGAAAGTCAGATGAAGAGATGTTAAACTTGGAAGGACTTGTTGCCCATCGTGTGGCAGGTAAGTAGTCACAAATGTCACAAATGATCTTAAAGCAATGCTTTTTATGCTTATAATTACACTTTTATCACCTACTCAAAGAGGTTTTTATACTAGAGTTAAATTTGTGAAAGCAGATAATTCACGTTACAAATGGTAATTATGTAATGTTTCACCTTAAATCAAACGTTGTTGCAATTGTTGTTTTTCTCCGTACACTGGCTGAATTGCTGCTAGGATCAAGTTCCACAGTTCAAGTTCTGAGCTTTTGTAAGAAGCTTTTCACAGTTTTAACTGTCTCAAAGCGCTTTAACTACCTCAACTCTGTAGTACAGGTATATTATCCCTCACGTCACCTATGATCTGAAAACCTATGGTGCTTAGTAGGTCCTCTGTCACAGGAAAATACAAATTTCTTGATTTATACAGTACCGTTGTGGTCCAGTGGTAGAGAATTACACTGGTGCCCAAGAGGTTGTGTGTTCAAATCCCACATGTTCTACAACTACAGAGTAGTTCTACAAAGGAGACATGGACCACCGTCTGTCCACATGCCCACTGACAACACTTCGTAATGCTGCCCACTGCTCCGAGTTTGTGCGTGTCAATTCACTGTGTGTGTAACTACACTTTATAGTTAAACGCAGAGCTCAATTTTGATAGTGGACCACTTTTACAATCTCACTCACTGTTGAAATCATTTACTGTTTCCTTTCACTTCTAATTCTCCTTACTTTGTAAGTTGCTTTGGATAAAACAATCTGCCTCATGATCACTGGATAAAAACCAGCCTGAAGTAAAGTAACTATCAATTACTTTAACTATCATTTTAAAAAGTCTTTACAATTTTTTTTCTGGTAAATCTTGAAATTTAGACTGAGCATTATTAGAAGAATGAAACTACATTGCCTCAGTGAATGAGGTAAGATTGTCAATTGGGTCATTCTCACCTCAACTGGTTGGATTGTCAACTGTTCAGGATTGTCAACTGAACTCATCAATTTAACTGAACTTACAAAAATGACTGATGGTAGAAGGAAATACAATTCTAAACAAAGCTTCACAGGCTTTCTTGATAGACCAATGTTTTCATTAGTTTTAAGCAATGAAATGTAATTTAATATGTTTTAATAAGTTTAATTCTGTTTAAAAAAAAAAAGATTATTAAAATAACCTGATGGGAGTTTTGTTCACGTTCAGCACGTTTGGATTTGTTTCTGCATTCTCGTACATGTCTCGTATTAGTGAGTTGTTATCAGACAGTAAAGCGAGTATTTTTAAAAGCAGAGATGAAAGTCTGCCAGGTATCTGAGATATCAATGTGATACATCTTGACATGGAACTGACTTTGGAGAAAGCAAGCCACACAACATTGTTAACTTACTGATTGACATACAGTATAATGTATGTCAATCATCAATGTTCTGGTGACTGAAGGTACAATAGCATAAATGTTTTGGTAGTATGTCATAGTTTTACTGGTACTGGTATTTCATAGAAATTTACTCTTCTGTCATCCAGAGTACAACGCACGCATCCGAGGAATCTCCAAGAGTATGAGCTTCCAAACCGAACGCCATCGCTCTCATTCCTTCTCTGGTTTGTCTTTCCCGATATTCACTATGTAGCTTGTTAGCACAGTTCAATTCAAACTTTCATTTGAAGTTTTACTTTAAACAGCTTTTTTTTTCAGCATAAATGACGAGACCAGATAAATGTGTGGTAAATGAAGTGTGTGTGGTAATAATAACTTTTATGTTACGTTTATCATCTTTTTCTGCCCAACATTTAAACAAAAAGTTGTGAAAAAGTGAAATTTCAAAGTTATGCAAGTCATTTAGGTAAATCTGGTTTTGTTTTCTTAACTATTAATTTCTTGTTGCTCAGGTTCACATTCACGCACTGTGACTCCAGATGAACCGATGCTGACCGTGCGCAGAAGAACCACCAGCGACAGCCAGTACCTTCTGAACCAGAACGATGGGATGTGCGCATCTCTCAAATCCATGCGGCCAGAGTTTGTCAAACAGATTTCAGTGAACCCGGGCAGACAGCCGTCAGGGGTAAAGAAACTGAGATGTGTGTGTGTGTGTGTGTGTGTGTGTGTGTATCTGATCAAAGTCAAAGGGATATAATATAATGATTTCTAGTTGATCATTGAAAAAAGTGACTTAAATGATATACGTATCGGACTATACTATGCTTACTTTATACAATTAAAATGTTTTGATATTTTTAATTTAATGATGACATCAATATCAGACTTAAAAATGTCTTGTCACTTAACAAATAAAAGTTCAGAACATACAGTTGAGGACAAAATTACTGTTACCCAAACACATTTTTTTGAAAGTCATTCTACAAGTAGTTAGATGTCTAAAAAAGCTGCGTCCAATATTTTTTGTGCTTTGTTTACAAACGCTCCAGTCGACAGTCGCAGTGTAAATGTTGATTGTAGATCCTGTTCTGTTGTATTTGTGCATTTATGCTTTTACACAAAGTAACGTACAATACAGTTTTTATAATATAGCAACTTCATGTTTTCCCTGGAAATGGAAACCGTTATTCAAACGTTTTCAAACACATATATTGAACTCCAGAGAAATTTACCTTTGGATTTTAGCCATATTTAGTTATCATTTTAAAGTAGGCATCCTTTAAATTATAAATGTATTCTTTGTGACTCATTAACATTAATCTGCCATAACATACTTAGTTGAAAACAAAATTTCTCCAAAATAAAATTGTTAAATTTTCTGGAATATTTTCCAAGTGATGTTTAACATTTCATTTTATTCTGCTTGAAAATGTAAAATTTCACAAGGAGTGAATAACTTTGTCTTTAACTGCAGCTGCAACTCGATTTTTCTTCTGTTTAGAGACCAATACAAAGCTACATTGAATCTTGTCGAGATATGGAGCTAGCACCCCAAGTTCCTGTGCACAAAAGTGACAGTAAGTTGTTTCTTTGCTTGGCCACTTGATAACAAAAATTGTCTGATTTTAGCACTTTGTGACAATAAAGCAGTTGGGCATTAAAAGGGCATCTTTTTAAACAGGCTATTCTGGTCTCAGCAAATTCCCTCTGTCAGCCAGTGGTTTGGAAGCTCACAGTCTTGCAGAAGCACTTGAGCAACAAACAAGTTTAGGTGAGTGAAAACATAAAAACACAAAGTACCAGACTGGACTGTGAATGGCAACAATCCAGCTATTAGTGAATAAGCCTCTAGTAATGTCCTCACATCTTACCATGAACAAGTGTTCAGGCTTTATTTGATCCAGGGAAAGACCACAGGTTGTGTGACTGTGAGGTAAACGGACAGACTTCCAGCTCTCTTTATGGCTAAGGGGGAACAACCAACAAAGTACAGAGACCACACACCACCAGAGCAGGAAACTTGAGTATAGGGATTTGTGGAGATTCCATCCAAAAAGGTAGGGCTAAAAAAACAAGGATCTCTTGGGCAAATACAGAAATCATCGATTGAGATTTTGACTGTAGAGCTCATTCCAGGTGAAGTTCATGGTCTTAACATGGGACTGACAGGTGTATGTATTACTATAATTCACGAAATTGGAAAACTGGAACATGCTCTTCCGAAACATTTGGCAGCACCCCGTTGTGCACACCAGAGGACACACACTTGTAAGCATTCTTGTGTTGGTATTAGCACCAACATCTCTGAATGTCTCTGATAGAGAGACTTCTCTTGCTAAAGCCCATGAAAAACCGAGTGTTGTGAGCTCTGATCTGATGACAAGACAAAACAAGCTCAAAACAAGACAAATCTTCTATATTCCACTTTGTGAGTCTCTAATGTGGCAGAATTCGCATTCTCCACTCCAATAAGCAGAAAGTTGAGTTAAGCAACTAAGCCTTTGTTGTGTTCCAGATAATTGCTGGTTGTGCAAGCCAAGTGTAGTTAATCACTGGCTAGAGAGTCTATTGAACCAAAAGAGCCTATAATGTCCCTGTCTGATTCTAGAGGGGGTAGTGGGCACACTCTGAACAAGTTCTATGAATGGAAGCACAAAGTCAACGAACAACTTTGGTGACCTGATTAGGAGCCTTGCTTAATGATGCTTTCCTCAAGAAAAGAATAGGCTAGGGAGTGGAGGGTTCAACCTGTTAGCACCTTTTAGGAACCCAACAAATCAACCTCTAGTACCTCTAGGACAGAGAAAAGAGATTCAAGCATGATCATATCTTGATTTACTCAAAACCCCAAGCCATTCTTTGTCTCTGTGAAGGTACTTCTAACCTTAGGTAACTCGCAATTGCCAGAATTACTGTGTGTATGTATTGTAGACATAGAAAGGACAATTGTAAAAGACATTTAAAGACATTCCACTGATTGGGTGGATGACACATTTCTAATAATGCCCTCAAAGTGCTCGCTACATTGAACTTCACGTTATTCTCACTAAAAATTAGCGATTGGTGTGTGGCCAATTACATCATAAACAGTATGTGACTCCAAAGGCTGATTTGCAAAATTTGGAAAAATTGGAGACTTGAAACAATGAGACTTCTATACTGTTTGGGTGGAGTTGAGAGAGAAGCTGGTGAATGGACTGTAGAAGGCTAAAGCATTTGCGTTATTCCAAGGTAGATGGAATAAGCGCAGACAAGGTCGGCCTCACAAAGCAAAAGCGATTCCAAATGCTACTGTGGCTTTTATTGTAGACAAATCACTAGGGTAAAGGTTTGTGCATTCAATGGGATCAGCAAATTTGAGTCTCCTCACTGGCTTTCAGGATAGCACTGAAGCGGACCTCCAAAGAATCCCTGCAACTTTGACACAATGGATTCTTGGTTACATTTTGCCTTGAAACAAATTACTGCATTGATGGAAGAGTTCTACTATAAATGCCTATTAAATCATGAACGTCTATGTTTTGTGTGTGTTTTGTAGAGCCACGTGGTTATATAACATCAGGAGTCACAGAAGGACTCGCACATCATGATCCCCATTTAAACTCTGCAGAAAAACTGCTCGCTCCTGTCTGTGCTTTCAGTTCACCTCACCTTGATCGCAGTGCAACCGGCAGCTTTAAGTACGAGACCATTTGTGTCCTCTGTCGTGAATTCAAATCAAACTGTCTATTCTAATATCTGTTGTTTTATTGTTTCATAACTCTTAAGCAGTCAGCTTGGTTCTGTGTCTGGACCGATCCAGCCCGCTCTCATTTCAGAGCCTATCATTTATCTGAACCCTGAGGAGGCAACTGTGAGCATTATGGGAGTCCATCACATTCCTGGAAGCCCAAATACTCTCCATCGCACAGTGGCTACAAACACACCACCAAGTCCAGTCCTTCGACAAAAACTTGGAGGTCAGAGAAGTCCATCCTTGGATCAACATTTATTGACGTCAGGCAGTGGTAAGCCCAACAGCTTAGGTTGTTTCTCATTTCACCATCTGTGCTTGACCATCACTTTGTCCACCTTCGTCGGCTATTTTTTTTTCAGATCAGAAAATCCCACATAAAAGTCATCTAAAATCACCTGAGAAAAATGAAGCACAGACTACGCAAAGCAGCACTTCCTTAAATCGGCTAGGACACGGCTCCCATAGTGTTCGCATTACACCAAGAACCGGATCATTCTCAAATAATTGTGAACCTGATCTATCAAACCACGAAGAGAATCAAGCCCCCAATGATGTCAACAGGGCCCATGTACCACCATCACAAACGGGAATTGTTTCAATATATGGTAAGACTTGTTACATACTTTTTAATACATAAACAGTATGAAAAATATTTTGTGTGTTTTTATACATTCTTTGAATAGTAGATTACAATTTTACAGAGTATAGAACAGAATTTCACAAGTTTTTTTTTTCTTGCCTGTAGCTTAGTGTTTCTAAATTTGCATTTGACGAATTAGGTATCTATGTACACATGTATAATTTACAATTAATAACATTTGAACAAATGGTTACATTTAAAAGAGTTTCAATGCATCACAGCAAATCTCCAAATTATGTAAAAAGTGGTAAGAGGTAGTGAAATTTGGCATCAATATCTGGTGATCAGATTCTTTCTCTTGTATCTATTATCCATGTTGTTATAAACCTGCACAATGCAACTTTTGATGTTAGTTGATCTTCCTCCTTACCTTTAGCTGCTAATGAGATGTTAAAAAAGTAAGTCTGTGTGTGTGTGTGTGTGTGTGTGTGTGTGTGTGTGTGTGTGTGTGTGTGTGTGTGTGTGCGTGTGCGTGTGCGTGTGTGTGTTTTCAGCTGATGGTCCTCCAGACATTACTTTAAACATCAAGTTTGTTCAAGACACGTCTAAATTCTGGTACAAGCCTGAAATATCAAGAGAACAAGGTTTGAAACATTTTGATCGTTATAACTAATTCCAAAAATAGAATATTTTTCATATGTAAACATAAATTTCTCTTTTTTTCTAGCCATTTGCATTCTTAAAAACAGGGAACCCGGTGCGTTCGTCATTCGAGACAGTAACTCTTTCAAAGGAGCGTATGGCTTGGCGATGAAAATAGCCTCTCCTCCTCCTATGGTCCAGCTAAACAAGAAAGGTAAAGGAAAGTTGCGTGAATCCTATTTCAATCAGAGCACATCACTTCTTTCTGTTTCTCTGAAGTTGGAGACATTGCAAATGAGCTGGTGCGACACTTTCTGATCGAATCGAGTTCCAAGGGAGTGAGACTGAAGGGCTGCCCAAATGAGTCTTACTTTGGTAAGACTGAACTTTCAACGCTTTTACTCGACAGACAGCTTCTAAGATAATAATAGCATCACTCTGCACCTCGACTATAATATAACTGACAATCCTTTAGTGTGAACATGTGTTTTAAGGTTTATTTTTGGTGTTGCTTTTTATGCAGGTTGTCTATCTGCTTTGGTGTATCAACACTCTATTACACCTCTGGCTCTTCCCTGCAAGCTCATGATCCCTACAAGAGGTGCGAATGACTGCCTAATGAATACTGCGCTGCTTACTGTGGGACAACCAAGACAAATCACTGTTCAAATAAGCAACTTTAAGTTACTGTTGAGCCCTTGAGCAGAAAATCATGTCCAGACTCAGAGAATGGTTGTGGTTAGAGGTTGTAGTTATGCTTCAATAACACAAGATAAAGCAGCTAATGCAATTAAAGTGAGTTACATTTGTCAATGTGGAATATCGAAACTGTGCATTCAGTGAAGTTTCACTCACAATGAAGTGACACACACAAACCCGGAGCAGTGGGCTGCCTTATGCTGTGGTGTCAGGGGCCATGTGCGGGTCTGTATCTTACTCAAATACACTCCGTTGTTGAAACAGCTAGACTAGGTTGTGAAACAGCAACTTCTTTGACACAAGTCCTATTCCCTACTCATGGACTACAACTGGAAGAAATTATATTTCTAAAATATCTCTTCAAGATAGTGGCATTGTGATTTTAATTGAGCTGACCTTAATTTCTGTAACCATCGTTACGATGCTCCTGGGAATGATGCTGAAGCCCATCTGCTTNCCGTACGGTGTGCGCTTGTCCCAACCTCACGGGATTGGCAAGTTTCACCTGGATCTGTGCACAGTGGAAAGAGCCATAAACACCCACCACCTCTAACAAACCGTCGTCCAGGCTGAAAGCAAACAAACAAAAAAAAAAAATCAGTACACCTTCCATCAGAAATCACCTCAAAAATGTGTATTGCACAGGCGTTTAGTGTTTACCGAGTAGGTGGGTAGGGTTCGTCTCCCATTCCTTCCCAAATCCGACAGCCTCCACCCCAGTAACCGATGTTACACACTATAATTCCCTCCAAGCTGGGCAAAGTCACTTGCTCTCCATCCAGCTCCAGCTAAACAGCAGTTTCAGAGGACACTCAAATAAGTTCATAGCAATAATCATAGTGTGTGTGTGTGTGTCTCTGTAAAGTAGTCCTCAAATTACCATGGTACTTTAATTTACTTTTTAGTTTTTTATCTTTCAGCTTGGAAATAAAACCCTGAAAGTGGTTCAGTTTGGTCAGGACAGGACAGAAAAGCCTTAACAGGAACGTCAGGGGAAAATACAAAATGTGGAAGGACTTTAACATGTCAAACTCAGTGTCTGTGAAACTAGACACTGGTCTGGTCTCGTGCTGATCAGTCATGTGTCAGATGAAGGTCCTTTATGTGAACGTTTACCTCAATCCTCTTGTCTAGATCTTTGCATTCTTGCACTAAACAATCTTTGGTTCCATACAGGAAGTACACCGCCTGTGCAAAACAATGAATGATGAGCCGTTTTAAAGGGAACACGTGTCCATCATTTTCCCGTGAAAATGCACACAGACCTTGTTGATGATGCGGCTGGAGAAAAACGAGGGTGTCTTCTCTCTGTGCGTGTGGAAGTTCAAGGCCATGAGAGCATCAGGACCCACTGAGAAATAATTGTTCATGGACAAAACCTAGATTAAAAAATAAAGACAATTAGAGCAATTAATNATTTACACAAAAAAATAAGCAATAAAAAATGTGGCTTGCAACAAAACAAGAGCAGTACCACTTATAATGTGTACTATTCTAGACCACCACTAAATATTCATTGGCTATTTATTGTACTGTAATTGCATTGTATCCATTCATACTCGCAGTGGGTATTGTTGCATTGTTTTGTATCTCAATGTAACTTCTGTGCACTCAAATTTCACCACGTGGGATGAATAAAGTCCTATAATTGTCCATCCATCCATCCATCCATCTACCCACCCATTCATCTTTCTAAGTGGTCTGAGACCCCTTACTCTGAGGCCACAATTTTGCCCACCGCACTTTTGTTCCACAGGGTGCCAAATATATGTCTGACAAGTTTAAATATGTGAGAAAATGTATTGCTAAAATTACAAGCCTTATTTCTAGGCAGTTGATGCCACTTACATAGAGTGAGCTCTTCTTCTGAGAAAAGATTAGCTGGATCAGCTTTCATGATCACACCTCACCCTGTGAGAGATGTGTCTGGTAAAATATCATTTCCACATTACACTGACTCACTGTGTGTGTGTGTGTGTGTGTGTGCTTGTGCGTGCGTGTGTGTGTGTTTGTAGCACCATTTAATCTATAAATGCTTTTATTATACTGTACTTTAACATCCCCGGTGATCCAGATGATCCAATGTTACACGAGGAGGGTTGAGGGATCATTGTATACTGCTGTATTTCTGCAACAGTAACCGTGATGTTTTACCAACCTTATATGCTTTACAGGGACTGTTTTAAGGATAAAATTAATTTGGATCCTTGAGCTTGTAACATTCAAT
>SOMO01000009.1:1031326-1064971 GCA_028128575.1 Paedocypris carbunculus | reverse complement strand
TTTTTAATTCTCTTTTTGCTTTGCTCTTACCTGTTCTGTAGAGTTTGCCAAGACAAGAAAGTCAGGCTGTTCTTCCTGGTCCAATGGGACCCCAAGGACCTCCCGGACCCCGTGGACCACCCGGACCAGCCTTTCAACTCAGTGTAAGTACAACCCCTCAACGATAAAGCCACTTCTAATAGAAGGCAAATTCAAGGAAAAACAGAACGAAGGCCGTCTATCAGAGATTTATGGTATACGTTTATATTTTTTATTTTCTTTGAATGTAGATTGGTGGTTTATTGCTTAAACAATGTTTGATATATTTGTGTTCTTTTATTATATCTATTAATATTTATTGTTTTGGTAAAAGTGAAACATGTATTTTACAATGAAAAGAAATGTTTATTTCTGATAATAGACCACAATCATTTTCAAATTCTCTGATTTGAAGTTGCCAACCAACTGTAAAATGACACACACACACACACACACACACACATACAGTCATAGCAAAATGATTCTTAAATTCAGAATAGATGATGACAAAGTTGCGCTGTTTGTTCGATTTGATGAACTTTAAACGGTTTTTGCCTTTGCATTAGGCGGATGGAAACCTGAATGAACTTGCTCTTCAATACGTTCCTGGAGTCATGGGTCCTCCTGGCCCACAGGTAACTACTAAACAACTTGGAAACCAACATTAATATGAACTAAGTTTAGCATTTTGTCTTCCTATAGGGTCCTCAGGGTATACCTGGATTACCGGTGAGATGACTGACACACACACAATGACAATTCTCTCTTAGCAAAGAGAATTTAACTTTTTTTTGCTTTACTGCAACCAGGGAAAAGCTGGTTTTCCAGGATTTTCAGGGATGAAAGGTGATGAAGGGTTAAGAGGTCGAGATGGAATCCCCGGATTAGATGGTTTTCCAGGAAGAATAGTGAGTGATAGTTGACTCGTCTCAATAAAATATCGTTAGCCTCTGCCATCAAATGTCAGATTTCTGATTTTAAATGCTTTTACAATTTTACTTGTATNCTTTACTGCAACCAGGGAAAAGCTGGTTTTCCAGGATTTTCAGGGATGAAAGGTGATGAAGGGTTAAGAGGTCGAGACGGAATCCCCGGATTAGATGGTTTTCCAGGAAGAATAGTGAGTGATAGTTGACTCGTCTCAATAAAATATCGTTAGCCTCTGCCATCAAATGTCAGATTTCTGATTTTAAATGCTTTTACAATTTTACTTGTATTACGTACTAAATGCTGATCTTGAACAGGGTCTAAAGGGAAACAGGGGATGGAAAGGAGATAAGGTGAATTTTTATTATCATTAATTTGCTTTTTTAGGACATGCACACATACTACACACATAAACAGAACTTACCTATTAGTCTTTGCTATTAGGGTGACCCTGGAAGCGTGGTTGAGCATTCAGGACCACCGGGACCACCAGGACCTCAAGGTCCTCCAGGACAAATGGCCTGTAATAATAGCTATGTAAGTCTCATTCACCACTTCTCAGTTCTTCCACAAAGATCCACAAAGTAAATTATTGTTTGTTTCAGAAGGCAAATCAGGGAAGTAAAGAGAAATAAAATTCACAAATATGGGTCATTGTAGACAACTGCAAATGGCATCTCTATACAGTACTGTACTTATTCAATGTACACAATGGATTTCAAACCATCACCATGCAAATTAAATTCTGACGAATACTTTACAATGTAACTTCTTTATTGTTTACATTTTGTCAAGCTTTGTTANGCCACATTATAGCAATTTTTTTTTTGTTTTTTTTTTTTGTTTTACACATTTTTTTTGGGAAAAGTTAATATTTCGAAGATATTAATTTGGTGTTGTGTATCATGTTTTTTCCACTAGATGTTTTGTGTATCGTATTGTGCACTGTATTGTAAAATGTATGGTGTCATGGAGTGTAAGAATCGTTTCCGTGGCTGACAATCTTCTGTATTGTGAGGTCGGGGGTGGTTTACTGCAGCCGCAGTGTTTTGTGGTATTTGTGTGTGACTTTGTTTGTTTGTTTGTTTAGCGGGTCGCCAGGCCGACGACATCGTCAACTGGCTGAAGAAGAGAACCGGACCTGCTGCCACCACTTTAACTCAAGTGTCTGAGGCCGAGTCCATCATCGCAGATAATGAAGTGGCCGTCATCGGATTCTTCAAGGTGAAGCAATTCTGAACAAAAGTCACTAGTATTGGAAGAAACGGTTTGATTATTACACAATTGGGTGAAACATTGAAATGTTTTGGAAAAATATACAAAGCAATTTTTGCTATAGCAACAGAAATGACGGAACATTTAAATTTTGCTGGGTTGTTTCAATTACAGTTACCTTGGTTTTTGTTCCACTGACGTTCTTGCTACAAATTGGTTTGATGTAATCAACTCATATTTTCAAACTAAACATTTAGTTTCCTATAGGACTTGTTGAAGAAATGGTTTACATGCATCTTTCACGCTTTTGGCTTATAAAAGGGCAATTAATACATTTTCCCATTCACAACTTTAATAAGCGGCTAGAAATGGAACGAAATGGAACATTTCAGTACTGTGTTTTAGACTATAAAAAATTCAAAATTCATTTAAAATTCATCATGGTTAAAGACTGACAGTCTTGTGTAGGAAAAAGATAAATAATAAGAAATTCATAGTTTAATATAGTTGCGCCTTCATCCAAATACTATGGTAACCATAATGCAACCCTTAGCTGTCACTAGCACTGAGATCTCCATCTTGTGTTCCAGGATGTGGATTCTGAAAGCGCAAAGGCCTTTGTTAAAGCTGCGGAATCTGTGGACGACGTTCCCTTCGGCATCGTCTCCGATGACTCCATCTTCTCCAAGTTTGAAATTGTCAAGGATGGTGTGGTGCTCTTTAAAAAGGTGCTAGTTTTATCTTCGCTTCAGTCTTGCGCTCATGTATAGCTGCAGTCTNTTAGTGCCCACACGTGCTTGCAGAGACGTGTTTCTATTCTGAGGTTTTTTCACATGGTGAAAGGCTTTAACAGACCTAAATAAAGACGGCAACTGCATCTCCAGACATAAATACGCATGACCTGCATCCAGCCGCTTCAGCAGTCACGTTTCCTTCACTCAAGGAATATTCTAGACTAGGTTTGTGTTTCAATGCTACATTAACTTCCTTGTCGTTTTGCCCTCCTCAGTTTGATGAAGGTCGCAACACGTTTGATGGAGAAATCAGCAAAGAAAATCTCTTGAGTTTCATTAAAGCCAACCAGCTTCCTCTGGTCATCGAATTCACGGAGCAGGTAATGTGGAAGCGCAGAAAGAAAAAACATGTTCGACACGTGTTCTGCTTGGCATTTGTTTTTGTTTCACTTGTCACTTTACTGTTAGAATTGGTGTTTAAAAGCTCCCTGACGTTTGAATTGTTTGCTTCCTCGGCAGACGGCTCCCAAAATCTTTGGTGGTGAAATCAAGTCCCACATCTTGCTGTTTGTCCCTAAAACTTCAGAGGATTTCCAAAGCAAGATGGACAACTTTAAGAAAGCAGCTGAGGGCTTCAAGGGCAAGGTGAGCAACGTTTCACNAGAACGATTGACGAAGTATAGTATAAACAACAAGAAAGTCAATGTCGGTAAAGATAGTCAATAAGAAAAACGTCCTAGAAATTTTACAATTACTCAGCTCAAGGGGTCTTAACCAAAAAACAGTTGGGTCACCAGTAGAGTTTAATAACTGATATTATGTGTCAAGCTCTATTCCAACTCTTACCTTTAATTTTCCAGTACTTGTCTAAAAGTCAAGGGTTCAAGTGTCTCTGTAACACATGCACATATTATGTCGTAGTTAAAAAAAATACTTCTTTGTTTATCGGGTTCTGATATGTGATTATCTTCACAAAGGGTCGACCTGGATTGAATGGCAAGAAAGGAGAAAAAGGAGAATGTTGTGGAGGAGGATCTGACCACCGGGTGAGAACTTCATCTAAATACCGTATCTTCATTTCTGCATTGTTTAACTGACTTGTATTAAACTAGTCCACACCAGCATCTCTAAAACCAGGGTTTTTCGACTTTTCTTTTTAATGTGACTGCCAAAACCAGCCTGTGAAACGCATGGCTAAGAAACTCTATTTAATAACAGTTTACATTTATTTTTATTTCTTTACTTGTAAGTGACATTGTGTGCTTCTGTGGGTCTGGTTCAGCATCTGATTGGATAGATGCCAGACCACATTTTAGCAAGAACATGTTTTCTCAGAGACAAAATTATGTAACAGAACTTGTTCAGTATCAAAATATACGATACCCCACTATTTCAGTGGGGTATTGAAATGTATCAACTTTTAACTTAAAAATAAATTAAATTATTAATAATTAGGGTCATAATTAAAAATAAAAATTATAATCTTGATAATCTAGCTTTTGTTGTCCTTATTACTTATCATCTCAAATGTACCATTAAAGTAAAGCGAGTGAGTCAAAATGGCCACAAAGGGCAGTATTTAAATTGTTCTCTGCATTTAACTATACAGTGAAGTTCCACACTAACACACACTCTCTCTCTCACACACACACACGCACGCACACACACACACACACACACACACACACACACACACACACACACACAAACCCGGAGAAGTGGGAAGCCTTAAGCCATGGTGTTGGGGGCATGTGGGGACACTCAAGGACAGTTCTAGAATCCACCGGAACGGAATTTCAAGTCTTGGACCACTGCTGCCATATAACCACATAATTTAACTCTAACTTTAATTTAACAAGCCTATGCCCATGACTGTACTACTACTACTAGTTACCACAGATTCCAGTTATTGGATACCATAGAAACCTATAAACAATGTTATCCGGTCATTTCATTGATTGATGTTGTCAATTGTCTGAAATCATGTATCGTTGTTCATAGGACTATCATTACAGCAGCTCAAAATTCAACTATGGTAAGTAATTTATATAATTTATTCTAGCTCATCTTTCCAGTTCCAAAAAGTTTTACCCTGACTTTAACATAATTAATTTGCATTAAATAAATATATTTAATTATTACAGCAATTAAAGGCGACAAAGGGGAAAGAGGAGCTCCCGGCATCCCTGGCTTACCCGGTAGAATTTTTTAACACATATGATTGATAATTAATAAAATGAAAAAATATGAGGAGTTCTAATGTTGACTTTAACATGATTACTACTACCGCAGGTCTCACCGCCAATTTTGACATCTTTGCACTTAAGGTAAGACACTTTTGCTGTAGGATTCTTATTAAGAATAATATCTCTCATTTTGTAAAATTCTTTTAAAATAAACCTAAAATAGGGTCACAACGTCTGAACTCTAAGGGTCCCTTAAGAATCCGTATTCATTCATGAATTGGTCAGTCCATTCACGCTACAGAAGAAATGTATCTCAGCCATTTGTATTTAAGACCTAAAGCACATCACAAAAATGTGGATTGTGACATGATTTATTTATGTTTGTATTTTTGTGTGTGCACAAGGGGATTCATTTTACCCACATATGTGGTACAAAGCTAAATATTCTGTTTTTTTATTTATTTATTTAATTTTTTTTAAAAACTCATTATTTTTAAAGTGTAGTTACATTTGAAAGGTGAATTTCTAGAGATCAAGATTTTGATTGGAAGGAGTTTGGGGGAAGTGTAATTACCTGTACCAGAGGGTTTAACTATAGGAACCAGATGATCCAGTAACAGTACAATTGCAGTGTTAAAGCTTTATTAATTTTCTTGTGTTTCAAATGTGGCTTTGTGTATTGTGGAAAACTTGATTTTCTTCATGGCTGAATCTGCCAGTGAAGTTGTTATCTTCAGGCTGGAAGAACATGAACAGTTGTGTGTCCTAACACGCCGTGATAGGAACAGTTTCGTTTTTTCAGACTAAATAGTTGTATGGGCTTGGAGGCGCGTAAAGTATAAGCACTGGTCCTTGTGGGACACCACTATATAGGTGAAAAGCGTCTTATACTGTTCCTTTCCACTATACCTTCGAGACGCTGTCAGACAGGTATAATGGTTTCAGCAGGAGCCATATAAGAATGTCTAGTGATTCTGAGTGAGGAGATCTGTGGAGAAAATCTTAAAGATCAGAAAATTTAGCGCTCGCACTGGAAATTCTGCATTTTCGATGACCTCTGTGGAGGTCTGAAGACTGATTTGAATCCAGAACGCTTTCAAAAACATATTGTGCACGTGTTACCATAGCACAAAAGGTTTTATTTTCAAGAATGCGTATTCAGGCTAATTCATACAAATGTTATTCTTGAAACACAATTTAGACCTAGACACAATGCATTGCGAAGATGTTGTCTGTTTGTATTCAATCCTGTTCGATGAATTGTATTTGTTTGTCAGCATGAGCTGAAAGGGGAGCATGGATCAAAGGGAGAGAAAGGTGATCCAGGTGATGGGATGCATTATGGAAGAGTACAAGGACCACCTGGGAGACCTGGACCACCGGTGAGAACGTTAAATTATGCTTCTCACAGTCACAGCTCATTGTGTGTTCAATAAATGTTCATTGTTGTTACTCAGGGACAAAAAGGAGACGCAAATATTGGTCCACCGGGCCCCCCTGGACCACCTGGTACTCCGGGAATCAATTGTGATGGTTGCCCAGATGATTCCCGCTCACCAGACCAAACTCGACCCACTGGAGACTTATTTCCACATAGACAATGTATTTATACACAAACCGACAGACTCGACCATTAACAGTAATTCAAGAAAAGTGAAGTAATGCTTAATGTTAGCTTTTTTAGTTTAACTAATTCTAAATGCCATGAAGATTTATGATTCATGATATAATTGTATCCATGAGTAGCAACACGTGTGGACACACATAATGTACATTTGTTTTAATTTTACACACTTGTAAGTTATTGTGTTTACACGCTGGTAACATTGTTTAAACAGTAACACATTGCTTGTTTTTTAAAGCAGGGATATCGTGTCTGTTTGTATTAATTCTCTGACACATACTAACACATTCTGACTTTCACCTTTTAGCCTTCAGTGCTTCTGGACCACCTGGACCCCCCGGACCCCCAGGACCCTCATCTAGGGTAACTTGAACACATTGTTTTGAATTTTACTATATTATTAGAACAAATAGTTTGTTAGGGTGTCACTGTTTTTACTGTTACTGTTATTTCCTCACAAGAACAACTTTGGTGTCCACTTTGGAATCGTAGTCGGAACGTATTTAATGTTCAAAATCCAGAGGTGTAAAGAGTACCTGAAAACTATACTTGAGTAAAAGTACCTTTCGGTAAGAATGACTCCATTACAAATTACAAGTCACCAATTCCAGTAAGACTTACAAAAATGTCATAAAGTATCCAATTTTAAATGAACTTAAGTATTTTACTCGTACTGAATTCAGACTTACAAAACAATAAGAACTGTGGAAAAACTAAGAAACTATTTATGAGTTTTTTTTTTCTTAATATAGATATGAAGGTTAACACCCCAATAATTAAAAATGGAAGAACAAATGAGATAAAAATAGAACAATGACTTACCGTATTTTCTGGACTGTAAGCCACTACTTTTTTCATAGGTTATGAACCATGCGGCTTATACAAAAGTGTGGCTATTCTGCAGATCTGTTGCCACCGCTAGGGGCGCTCTAAACAGGAATTAGAATCAAAACTAAGACAAAATAAATGCAAAGAAGAATACGCTACTTCCTCTTTAGCAGATATAAGTCGGTCTGTCAAACTCTATCTTTTCAAATCCTCACCCCTTCATCTAAAAATACTGTAAATACCGTTTATTTTCTCTTTTTTTCTGTCCCGTTTTAATCAGCAAAGTTGCTGCCGTGTTAAAATACAGGTTAGGAAACGATCTATTTAGTTACATCTTCAATTCAAAATCGTTCTGTTCAAAAACATACATATCTGTGGCTTGCAAAACCTTGTGGCTTGTGTGCAGGTGCGGCTTGTTTATCTTTTTTTAATAATTTTTTTAAAAAATATATACAGGTGCGGCTTATAGTCCAGAAAAGTGTAGTCAAACTCAAATGTGCAAAAAAGTTAACTCACGTTCATATGATTTAGCTCATAAATACAAGCAGTGCCTTCAGCACCCTGCAGATGGCACCCTGCATATTGCCTTGTCTATGTTTTAATTGTGTTTTCATTTTTTGTTTAATTGTGTTTTTGTGTTGTTAGGTGATGCTCTTGAGGTCTTTTGAAGCGCTGGCTGCTTCTCCTCTCTATCTCCCTGAAGGGACTCTTCTCTACGTGAAGGACAGCAGCAAGCTTTATATGATCGTACAGGAGGGTATACGAAGAGTTATGGTAAATGTAGTTAATACATACACTTGTGAGACAGTTTGTGAGACAGATTTTGACATTTTTTACAGAGATTTCTGTTTAAACTATTTATTATTACAAAATATTGTAGAGATTTTAGCTAAACGAACGAGGGACTTAAATGCTATAGTGTTTGGTACACAGAAATTTATAGCTCCACAGAATTTGTCATCATTTTGGAGAATTAGAATAGCCCGTTTGTTTAATCTTGGTTGTGAATGGCTGTTGACTTCCCTGTCACAGTTATGTGAATGAAAACTTAATTTCCTCATTTAAGATTTGAATTAGATGAATCAGGTTTGACTGTGTAAAACATCCGCAAAAATCCAGAATGAATTCTTTATGCATATCATTTTAATTTCTTCAAAATATATTAAAAAAAAAAAAATGCACAAAGAATAATATACACGTCTTGTTTTCAGCTTGGAGACTTTAACTATTTTCCCAGGGGTCTGGTAAGAACACATGCAATTTTCAATATAGTTTCATGGAATATTTATATGAAATAAATTAAAATTTGAAAACTCAACACACTAAGTTCATGTAAAGTGAAGAGATGAGTTTTTGTATCTAGAACACCCATGTGGGAGCCGCAGACCCAGCCTTCTACTATCCTCAGGACAACCCCACACCTTACCCTCCCCAGCCTGACGTGTGGCACCCACATCAAGCCCGCAATCCAGACCCTCCACACCGACCCGTGCGTCCATCTGGACGAGAGCATTCACAGTCGCATGCCACAGTTAACCAGCACGCTACCGGTCACTGGGTCAGTACCTGAACATGTCTTACTTGTAGGCCTAAGCTTCTGCAAAGTTATAAAATCATTATAAAAACTTATGGCCCTCAGGTTGACAATCACTTGTCCTCTTGACACATCTTCTCATTCCCTCACAATACTTAGGTTGCAAAAGTAACCAAGACGCAGAGGTGTAAGGAGTACCTGAAAACCATACTTGAGTAAAAGTACAACTACCTTACTGAAAAATTACTGAAGAATAAATAAATTTAACACCTCAAAGTTTCAAAATTACAGGAAAAAAATGCTGTAGATAAAAAATAGCAAAAAGTCAGTCTCTGTCAAACTCAAATTCAGCCAAAAAATAAAGTAATAGTCCATTTACTCATGTGTTTTACACCACTGTCAAGACATGCTGAAACATTTGGTGATGTTCTCATGTTCTGTGTCGTTCTAGCTTCGTCTGATAGCGCTGAACTCCCCTCAGCGTGGCGACATGCACGGGATTCGAGGCGCAGACCACCAGTGCTTCTCGCAAGCACAAGCCATTGGACTCAAGGGAACATACCGGGCTTTCCTTTCATCTCAGTTACAGGATTTATACAGTATTGTTCGAAAGAATGACCGGGATCTGCTGCCTATTGTTAATCTCAAGGTGGAGGCATTTCTGAAATCACAGCGTTGTAAAAAATCTGTTTTGAGTTGTTTGCGTCATTCTCCACAGGGTGAAGAGCTATTTGGTGACTGGGAAGCCATTTTCAGTGATTCAGAGGGAAGTATAAACAATAACGCGCACATTCTTTCATTTGATGGACGAGATGTTCTTCGCAATGATAACTGGTAAGCATGTTCTGTATTAAATGGCAGAAATATAATTTTTGATGACCAAATTTCGACAGCAGTGACTCTTAACTCGACTGAATAGACAGAAGAGAGCACTTTTCTGTCACAATGAATACGTATATCAATGACATTCCTTCTTCTAAGCTTAGTTTCACATAAAATCGAACCTTAGTTCAAAACATTTAGACCAAAAAAGACACATAAAAAAAGCTACTTCAAAACAAAGAAATCCCTTCAGCTTTTTCGCAACATAGAGAAAACTCAAAATATTCCCGATTTCCAGGAAAAGCAGGAAGTTGTTGATTTATAATTTTTCAATTGTGGTTATTTTCACAGGCCAGACAAAATGGTATGGCATGGATCGAGTCCTCATGGTCAGCGGGACATACAAAGCTTCTGTGAGTCGTGGAGAAGCGACGGCGTTGGCATTACCGGCATGGCTTCCTCTCTCCAAGATGGCCGCCTGCTTCAGCAGTCACCACATAACTGTGCCAAGTCTTTTATTGTGCTCTGCATCGAGAACAGCTACAGTGCTCACTGAATCACTGTTGCTTCCACCAAACCTGTCGTTTATTATCACAACAGACTAAAACAAGATTTTGTTGCAACGTTAATATTTCTACATAAGACAAATGTGACTTGTGTATAAAACTGGTACACATCTCAATGTGTGTAAAATTACAAAATAATGTACTATCTTCCAAATGTATAAAAAATTACTTTTTCACACCACGAGTTAAGCTGAACTTGCAGTGAAGTACACAGAAAAAGGAAATAAAAACATTGTGAGATTTGTCATTTTTGAATCTTTTTGTATTGTTATTGGACAAGCAATCATTTCACATCAGTGTTACCGGTGTAAGGTTGTTCAGCACCCCCTTGTGTCAGGGAGAATATTTTCAATAAAACAAAAAAAATCAGCAAGTGGAAGTTGTGCGCATTATGTAAGAATTTATCCAGGTATGTATATGCCAATACTGTTCTGTTTTTCATACGTATATACTGTACATGTGTTTCCAAAAGATGCACATTTTTGACTGAGTTGTATTACTTTGATCCCATGTTTGAGAAATTATGGTCAGTGATGGTTATGGTCAGTTATTTGACAGTCGTTTGACACTATATGAGACAGTTAAAACTGTGAAAAGCGCCTTACAAATGCTCAGAACTTGAACTTATTCAGATATACAGAATTAATAGAAATTAGACAAAATTTCACGTTTCACACTGTTCAAATGATCCTACACTGTTATTTTGTAAAACGTTATTATTGACTCATTTAACTATAGTATTTTATTGCATGTAAAACTTGATTAAATGCTAGCAATAACTTAATGAATTGTCAGCCACCAGCAAATTGTCAGGTTCAGCAAATTACAGCCTCTGCTATGGATGGTCTTATGATTCAGGGAAAATTTTAAAACTTTTGTTTAAAAATGTATTTGTTTCTTGAAAAGATTCAAAGTATCAAATAATTTGACTCAATATGCTGAAGTAAAACAAGTGTTTTGATTTAACCATATTATTATGTTACCACATTTATTTTGTTTTGTATGCATGCAAGCGTTTAGTTCATGTGTTATTACATAGTTCGTTTTTAAATGTCTTTTTTGTGTTGATTGAAATTGATTGTGTGTCATGGAACCCAGATTACTCCAGTACCCAAGATGTTCCCCATCTGTCAGTCCAGGAGACGTTCCTAGGCTGAAAGAGAGGACCACTTACCTTGTGAGAGGAGCACCCAGGGTCTTTGGATAGACCAAAGATCTACGTAGTAGTGTGTGGTAGTGTATAATCATGCTGAGAACAGTCCTTAGACAACTAACCCAATGGCTTTTTGAACTAAATAAGGCTGAGAGGTAAATGACACTAGCTCCACAGCAGAAAGAATCTATAGTGAACAATTGATACAGACACAGTAACTAGTTTGTACAACTAGTTTGTTTTGGGTGTAGCCCAGCCTGCAGCTCTGCATTAATCTGCTAGAATATATCTCAACTTATATCTCAACTTCCCGCCCTGGAGGACATCTACAAAACCGCTGTCTTCATAGGCAAAGAGAATAGTCAAAAATCCCTCTCACCCCACCTACAGACACTTTACACTTCTCCCATCAGGGAAACGCTACCGCTGTCTGAGAGCCCGCACAAACAGGCTCAGGAACAGCTTTTTCCCGACGGCTGTTTAAGTTTTTACTCCACTGCACTGTCACTGCAATTTAAATCTTCAACTCCTACTTGCACTGTTAAAATGGCTTGCACATTCCATTGCACCTTCTGTATATATTGTTCTTCATTGGTGTACACCCTGTACATTATTCATCTGTATATTACTCATCACTGTATATTTTCCATGCACCTGTATATTTCTATATATTTTTCATATCTTATATTTATTTCACAACTGTAAATATATCTCATATACACTTCTGGTTAAATACTACCTGCATTTCATTGTCCTGTACACACAGTGTTGATTATGACAAATATTTTTAAAAGGCTAGATTCTTTTGACTAAAACTCAGTTTAGTTTTAGTCCCAATTTAGTCATCTTAATTTTTTTTTTTTATTTTAATTTTAGTCTAATTTTAGATGACTAAATAGCACATCATTTTAGTCGACTAAATTACAGTATAGGTTTAGTCAATGAATAGTGCTATACATTCTAAAGTTTACTAATGTCTAAGAAATCTGAATAACTATAATAAATATATACAAAGATCTTTTTTGGAAAAACATTGAATGAAAAGATCCTAAAAATACGACAATCCAAATAAATGTATTCTCATAAATGAAACCTCAACAAAGAGAAAAATAAATACAGTAAAAGAACATTAATTATAATTGCATCACATTTATAAGTAACAAATGGTTGCAAGGTGAAAAAAGAAGTTTCAATCTGCAGGTGGCTATTCAGGTGTGTTGTATTTCTGCCCATGATTGTTGCTTCACATAAACAGATAGTTTTTCTAAGGTCGCGTTGAACGTAGAATGAATCCATATATCTGATTGTTTTTTCCTGCAGGAGAAGATGTTATTGAAGATACTAGCCTCTATTACTAACTCACCAGCTCACTGAGTCACCTTGTTTTCCTGCAGCTGAAAGGCTTTGTGTCCTGATTGCGTCGGTTTAGGTTTTACTCGTTGACGAAAGTGTCAATAAATGTAGTTACAGTTTTCTTCCCTAAGCAGGAATTTTTATATAGTTCTCGTTTCGTTTTTGTCAGAGAAAAAGTGTTGTTGACGAAAACGATGATGAAAATATTTCGTCAACAAAATTAACACTGTGAAATTAACACGTACTTTAACACATTAACACGACCACCCTCAGTTATTTCTGAAGACCACTTGCCAAACTTCACAAAGTGTTTAAAGTTAATTTTTCCATATTTGCTCTAGCATAATAATTTAAAAAATGTTTTAATAATGGCGAATTGTTTCAAAGGATAATAACTTTATTACTTAGTCATTTAGATTTATGACAAAATACAGTATACTGGTTTTCTCGATCAACCAACATACAGTAGAAAAAGATATTAAAACCCCATTTATTCACAAATGAACTAGGAGCCGTTCCTTACAAAACACTAAAAACAGTGTAGCACATTCTAATGGTAAAAAATTGATTTTTCTTAAAAAAAAAAAAAACAAAAAAAAACAAAAAGAGACATAAAAACAGCAGTGTGTGACTTTTCTTTCACTCTGGTGCCTTGTTGTTGCTGGTTCCATTATTCACCTCATTGTCTGCCGTGGCAATCGGACACAGTTCAGCAACGACAGCGTTTTCCGCGGCCTCGTCGCCCGCTCGCCGGTAATGACACGTGATGATCCAGGCGCTGGCGCACAGGTAGATCACCGTCAGCAGGGTGAAGTAGAAAAAATACACAAAAAACTACAAGGGGAGAAAAAAGGGATATTTAAACAGATTGCATTGTCGTTTACTACTGTGATTCTCGGAAAGTTTGTTCTAGCAGGTTTGTCTATTCACACTGACCTTAGCAAGAATATTTTTGATCTATAGTTTTACATGGACAACCAGAAGACATGATTAATTAAACCTGACCATTAATTAAAAATAACTGACCAGGTTAATTAGTGAGTTCTTTAAGCAAACGTGACATAAAACCACCTTGGCCATAGTAATTTATTATTGGTTACAGTCGACCACTATTTCTTTATTTCCACATTCATTCATTAAGTGCCAAAGTACATTGTGAAATATATTTCACATACTTATATATACCCAATATATACCCTTTCCACAACGTCAAGAGAAACTGGCGAATAAACAAGATTAAATGATTGACTCATTCTGATTGTCTGATCTCTCATGATGATCACGATGATCTCTCTTGATGATCATATCTTAGCCTTACTTTTAATAAATAGTATGTTGGATGGATAGATGATTATAGTGAGTATAGTAATTTACTAACAGTGTAAAACCATCCCATTTCCAAAATAAAATAAAGTGCTCAAAGAAAGAAGATAAAATAGGGACTGGCTGTATTGTATTGAATCTGGCTTTGTTACCCACCTGAGACTGAACATTCAGAGCCAGACCACGCTTATCAGCAATAATGATGGTAATGATGGACTTCAGTATCGTGCTGAGAAAGGTGTTCACTCCAAACACCAGAGCGCACAACTCTTTAGTGAGAGAAGAAGCAATCTGAAAGCTGCAGGTAAGAACATTAGTAAACTCCACCAAAGTAATTTAATTAATTATTCATTAAAACAACATTTACTATACATTCTTGTTCAAATCAAACTATTTTTTAATTATCATTATTACTATGTCAAATCAAAATGCAGACACATGAAAAAAAACAAATAAATATTACAACAGACATGGTGTTAATACCACTATTTAAATGATAATGTAAAACAAACATCTAAAGACATATATTTAAAAAGTCACTCATTCTTTGTTTAAAGAATGGAATGATGGAAATAAAACAAAGGGAACCATGCATATGGAAATAAAAGAGAAACAAAACCTTCTTACATGGCTATGGGCACAAGAAACTGGTACAATCCTCGGAACAGCGCATAGGCCCCGTAACACAGCCAGATGTTGTCAGTGATGTACATGAGGAGAAGAAGCGCCGCCTGCGCTGCTGTGATTAAGCCAATCACCAGCTCTGACCAGAGACCCCAGCGGATCTTTACATGACCTGCGGCGAAGGATGTGCCGGCCCCTGTGGAGAGTTTGTGTTTACTATACATCACACCAAAATCAAATACGTATATAACATATACAGCAACGTATGTAGTAGCACAGACTCTTTAATTTTGAGTTTTATAGAGCTTCTTCTCAACTCTTCCAGAACGTTTTCTCCATCATTTCTTTATTCTGGTCTGAGCCAGAAATCGCTTTCCCGGCTACAACTTGTTCAAAATTCGCAGGAGACCATTCGCTCCTGGTGGTGCCCAAGACCAAAAGGAAACTTGGGGGTGATCGAGCGTTTTGTGTTGTCGGCCCAAAGCTGTGGAATGAGCTGCCGGCAAGCATTAGGCAGGCAGACTCCCTTCCGGTTTTTAAACCTCTCTTAAAAACACATTACTTTTCCATGGCATTTTAAACCGATTTGAGTTGTTGGCTTTTTATTGTTTATTACAGTCTATTGCTTCTATTCTTATTTGTTGTTTTTATTTCTAGATGTTTTATCCTTATTTTCTGTGTTTTTATATCAACATACGTTTGATGGTTTTATTGGTCGTGTACAGCATTTTGGCCAACATTTGTTGTTTTTAAGGTGCTTTATAAATAAAGCTGAATTGAATTGAATCATTTATTAAAAATTCTGAAATCCAGCATCGATAAGAGCAGATGAATCCTCTCTGAATAACTTAGCAGGTCCCTTTTAGATACATCTACACAAGCATCTACATATATATCTTGATTGTGACATCAAAGATCGTCCCATAGAAAATTTTGTTAGCACTTTATAATAACTACAACTTATTTAGCATCAACTAATCATGAATAAGAACGTTATTCATTATTGTCATTGTATGAATAAGGCATGGTCGTTACTTAGTAACACATTTGTTAATAACCCAATGAATAAGCTCACGAACAAGCTGCTTAGTCATTGTTAATTAATACCTAACCAAGGCAAATGCCTTGACTGTTGTTCCAGTTCGGTACTATGCCAAACTCAAGTAAAAGTCGAAAAGGCGCTCAGACTCGTCCAAGTAAAGACAATCCCAGCACGGAGATGGACACACGGGAGGACGCGGCAGAACCAGCTACTAGCAGTAAGTTGTTTTTGCGTAATAACACTATAAGAAAGTTTCTAGTGAATGAATCAATGTAAGAGCTTTCATTGCTACTAAAGTAGTATGAAAACAGTACTGTGACAGAACAGCTCGGCTACTGTGCTGTTAGTGATTGAACACTGCTACTTTAAATTTTAAAGAGTTAGTGATAAAAAAAAAAACCTATCAGTCAAAATGACATTCATGACATCTCATTTAATAAAAGAAAATCCATAAAAAATTGTTGCTTGATCATCATTTAACTTATCATAATTGCATTGAAATTTGGTTTGTTTTATGGTCAAATGTAGTTTTTCCACATTTTCTATTTCTCTGGCAAATAAAAAGTGTTTAGCAGTATATATTATGTGTCATTTTCAAATTCTAGGTGAGCCTTTGGCTCTAACTGTTGTGTCGAGAGACAAAAGAAAACCACACGACTTAGAAATGCTGCAGATGAAGGTGGAGTGGCAAAATGAGAAGATTAAAGCCTTAACCGAAGAGAGAGATTATTTGAAGACACAGTTGGCATCAGGTAAGTCGTACCACATTAGAAATTATACGTCTTAAATTATATTGCTTCCTCTAATACAATCTTGATGGTTTAACATAAATTTGAATTTAAATTTGATATTTGTCTTTGTACTTTGATATATCCGGCAACTGACTGTGCACTTGTTTTCCGTGGGATTTCTTTTTCTCAGTTCTTTATAAAGTTGGCACACACTTCTCGAAGCACTCTGAAGAGGCTTTGTGCACATCCTCAAAGTCATCGTCTAACCCCACATCAAAACCGCCAACTGACTCCTCCCCCGACATAGACACATCATCAGATGAAGCTCCAAAGAAAAAAACAAAGGTGATGATGAAAAAAAAGAAGATGAAGAAAAGCAAAAAGTTTACATGCCAAAGAGGTGAGAATATTATATTTCACTAATGCATTCCTATTTAATCCTTTGTCTATTATGTCAGGTGCCAATATATAACATCCATGATATTTTACTTTTACTTCACTTTGAGTGATGCAGATTCTGTTTTTTGATTTACAGCCCAAAGTCCAAAACAGGTGGTCTCCCGATACCAAAAGATTCTCAAGCTCTACAAACGAGGGGGATCCATGTCTGCAGCTTTCAAGCATTATGGAGTGGACCGAAACACAGTCGTTATCACTGCTGCTATTGCAGAACTTTGTATTGCTGCTCCAGATAGATATGAAGATGTAATTAAAAAATACAGAAGTGAAGTTAAGTTGTCCGAGTTTGCAGCACAATGTGCCTTTGCTATTAAGGAGGACGCAGAGGTAGAAGAAAAGGTTAAAGCATATAAGGCCTCAGGAAATTTACTTCCTTTCAAAATGAAGTAGGATTTCTGACGTGTTGAGCATGCCAGATTTTTCAGTACCTTGTAGTACTTACTCTTGAGCAAGAGTTTTTTTCTTTGTTGTTGCCGTTTTTTACTATTTTGTGTTTTGTTTTGAGATGTATACCTCATTTGAAAGAAATTGAAAAAAATTGGCATGTTTCCTTTTAATAATTATTAATACAATAATATGTATTAATAAGTATTAATAAATGGATAATGTTCTATATCCCGGAGTGCTGTTTTTGATCTTTAACCTACATTTGGCTTGCACATCTAAGCAGGACACGAGACCCTTTCGGGGAGTTCTTCAACATTAATTAATACTCAATAAAGCATAAACAGCTTTCACTTTAGAATAGGTCACAGAAAACCTTAACTAACTATAAACTAGCTTCTCAACTCTTTATGAATTACAGTATGCGGATCACAATAATGTGTTCATGCTTTGTTAAGTATAAATTAACATCGACTAAGCAGCTTGATCATGAGCTTATTCATTAGATGTTCATCATAAACAAATGTGTTAAGTATTGGTCATGCCTAATTCATATGTTGTTAATAATGAATACATTTCCTATTAATTCTTAGTTAATGCTAAATAATGTGTGATTATTCTTATACATTTCTACCAAAAGTTCAGTTTGAATGCAAAGATAACTTATTGGAATTGGAAGTGATGACGTGAAATACCAACACACACATGAATAGCAAATGATCACACTAACATTTGATTGATTGAACTAAATTCAAACTAGCCTTAACTAAATTAAATTTAAATTGTATAGGGCGTTTCTCAGTTACAGACCGGGAATTGTGAACAACAACTACAATAGCATAAAAAAATTTTGTTTTTATTTAACCCGGTCATTATTGTATTCTAATTTACATTTTACTATTGCTTTATTGCAAATGAAGTCTTCATTAATTATTTTATCGTAATAAAAATCTAATTTTCAATTTTTGCTTAATATTAATGCTTTATTTTGTTATGATAGAAATGTTGATGACTAAATATCAAACATTATTTCTAAAATGTATTTCTAAAAAGATTTTATCAAATTGCATGCAGTGATTGTGTGTTTTCCTGCAGTAGAACACACAAATGTGAGGAAATCGATGTCTTCAGTGCTCTTCATCTTACCTAATAACGTGGAGGCCGCTTCCACTGCTCCATTGTAGACATGCTTGTTGTCCGTGGCAGGATATACTTGGTTCCAGAGAATGTGCACATAAAACACTACTAAATAGTAACCAGTGGAATTGAACACCCACCACAAGCTCCAGAGTCTTAGACTAGGCACTTGCACGACATTCTTCAACTCCTTCAGCATCTGAAGAAAAATAGAATTTCCCCAGGAAACCGGGCCATTCCTGTCCACTTTAGCGTCCTTTTCATCATTCTTCATTCTGGCCAGCTCTGACGGAATGGCCTTCCTCTGCTCCGCCTGCTGCTGGGCTTGGTTGAAGAACATGCTGCGCTTAGGCCACGGCAGACATAAGGACAAGAGTAGGCCAAAACACACAAAGCCCAAAGAAAGAATCGCCAGCATGCTGTAGGTCACGTCTCCTAAAGACACGCACATCTGGCCCAGCACTGAGCTGGTGAAGACTCCCATCAGAACCGAGGATCTGGAGTAGCTGGCCACACGTTGGTAGACGGTCGCCGGCACCAGAGAGAAGATGTACGAGGAATAAGCCACACGTGCCGCCATGGTGATGCCGTAGAAGAACTCCATCAGCTGCATCTCAAGCAGCGAGGTTCCCAAAAGCAACAGCAGCCAGATGGAGACATGGCTCATGCTTTGCAGAATCAGCACAGGTTTGTAGCGCATATAATCCGTCAACAGAAACACAGGCACCAGGACGGCCATGTAAGAGTATGACAGAACAGGGTTGATTTCATTGGTGACCTGTGAAGATCAGAGACAAAACAACATTTCAAATGATCAAATCAGTTTTGTGAAATTACGTAAAGAAAAGTAAGTGACTGAGTAAGTGTCACAAAAATAACACTAAACTGATTTCATAGATTGAAAGAGAAAAAAAAAATGCAGTTTTGTTCGTTTTTTTTTATTTACATTTGATATTTTTGGCACTAATCTGATTGCATACAGATACTGCTCTTTCCACATAGGTGGTGGATTCCTCTGTTCATTCCTGTTGAAAAGTAGAATATACCTCTTTTCTTGGGTAGAAGGGGTTCTGTTTTTAGCTAGCGGACTACTCGATTATACAAAAAGTTCACTTCCTGTCCTCACAATGACGTGTACGTTACACATTACCCAATAAAAATCTGCTGTTTTCCCAAGGGCAGCTGTGATTGGCTCCTGCCACCAGCAACCATGGACATGAACCATGAAATTCATGGATTGAAATACAAGATAATTCTTTATATTTTTAACTTAAATTTTAAGGGCCTAGGTTCCTGACCTCTGGTATATAGCAAAATATGCATTTTATTTACACAAAACATGCTCACGTTACAACACAAAACAATAGACTTTTGTAAAGCTGTCACATGCACTGATTGAAAATATTTTGTGGGTAATGCCTTTTTATCTTTACATACAGTATTTATTTACTATATCTTAGTGGCTGAGATATAAATGAAGATAGATATGAGAATTCACTTTTTCATTCATAAGTACTTTTTGAGCAATAAAACATTATTACCACCCTGTAAGCATTTTAGTGTGACACTGTTTTGCTTCACATGACCTACGAAAATAACTTCCATCTTGACTTTTTTTTCTCCACAAATCTTGAGAAACATTACCCACAGTTCCATTGCTCACAAAGAAACAACTTAAATTTTACATAATAAAAATATAAAAGTCTCACTAGTATTATGCTCAGTTTTGGTTCCTGTCTCCTAAAATCTTTTGAAAAGCAGTGTTTAGTACAATAAAATGGAACATCAAGTGTTAATCAATGAGCCAGGGCAGAGCAGACCAGACCTAAACTAGAGCAACTCTAGCAGGAATGTGAACTCTGTCCACGGTCATGTCAAACCCAGCAGCTTTGTCAGCATGTGACAATAAAACACTCTCGCAGGGCTTGAACATAACCTGTGCACTGGTCAAATTATCCTCATAATCACACTATAAAATTTCACAATTAACCGCTGTAAAGATTATTTGCTTCGAGCACTAATAATGAGCTTTTAAAAATAAAATGTAAAAAAAACCTGTTCTCTGGTGAAGTTCTTCTCAATGCTGAGCAGGTATGGCGTGATGAAAGGCTCGCCAGGCTTCAGCTGGACCATAAAGCCATAAAAACACAAGAAAACCACGGACCATTTCCAGCTTCGTGGCTTCTGAATCTGAGGTTCGAGCTCCAGCTTTGTCTCAAGAATGACTGGATCTGCAGCCGCAACTGCGACTTCATCCGACCCTGGATCACCATCCCCATCTTCTTTACTCTGTTTCAATGTTTCCAGCTCCACCATCTTCTGGAACGTCTGGCTCCAGCACAGGTGGTTTAGAAAGTCTCCCAGTAAAATGGATTATCTACGGATGTGTGCAACACAGAAGAAACTTTGGTCAACACCGCTATTCACTCAGGACATGGCAGTAATAAAACTCCCGTCCATAACGGAATCATCTATTTTGTAATAATGAAGAACCAGCAGGAAAGAAGTAACAATCGGACGTTTTGAATATGCAAAGATTATGAAAAATTAATGTTTCACCTCTGTACAGCTTCTGCGGTCAGGAATGAAGCATCGCCACAACACCATACACAGGAAATCTGTGAGCAATAAAATTACAGTCCAGTTCAAAAAGTGTACAGCCATTTATATGAAGATCTAAATTGGTTTTAGACAATAAGTTTATCATTTTGATAATCATGAACAGCTTTAAATATTTTCCACAATCAAAAACAACATACAACTGCATTGAAAAAGGTGCACAAATAATTATAGCAAACAGTATAGCAAAAATATTATGATACGTTATTTGGAAGCTTCAGTGTTTTGAAACTGGCATAAAACAGGACATTCAAATTGCTACAGATCACATAATAACAAAACGAGTTGGAGGCATTATCATAAATGCCAAAACACAATTCATTTCCAGGATAAATGGTCTTGTTTTGTGGGGTAGTGATATCTTTACTTCTGCTATCAGATTATCTTTGTATTGATATCGTTTTATGCTACAAATGAACAATTGTTTACTTAAAAGGTTTCCTGGGATTAAGAAACAATTCAAAACCATTAGTCCGTGTTTTGCATCATCTGAACTCCAAATGAAATTGTAACGTACATTGTCAAACGTAAAATCACACGAAAGTAATAGCAATTTTTAAGACAAACCTCATGACGAGTTCACGCGTGATTAAACCTTGATGGACTGCTTGGAAATAACGCGCTAAATCTCGAAAGAGATCGTGGACTTACCAGTTGCTTTGCCGTGCTCATAATTTCTCATTCGCTGTTTTAGGTTAAGATGAGCTAATAATCGACTTTAACCTTTCTATGTCAGGCAGTTACGATTCACAGCAACGAGACTTTAACCCACATAATGATCGCGCGCACACACACTCACACACACATTCAGTCATCCACACAAACACAGACACGAGACGCGACCCAGAACTTCACGAGACACATGCCTACAGTTCGGCTGCGCGCGCAACATCCTCTAGGCGCATGCGCAACGGATGTTTATCGCATTCTTTCGCAAAAAGGGTACAAGCAAACGTGTTTATGTTGTGTGTCTATATGAAAATGACAGAGACAACAAAAGCAAGGCAAACTATTAATTACAATTTATTTAATTGGGAAGTAAAGAAAAAAAGGACAAGTTTTTAAAATTGTGCACAATTTGGCGTGTTTAAATTTATGTAGAGTTTAAATAACGACGTGGTTCAAGGTTAAAATGTTTGAGCATTTATTGAAGACATTTATTATAGCGAACACCATGCAGCTTCTTTTTCCGTGTGCCTTAACACGTAACAAACAATCGAAAGAAACATGCAAAAGGAATCGTTCCCATGGATTGCGGTCCAACTGGCCAAACTACTGAAGAGGTCACAGTACTGTTGAAACGTCCAGTGATCTGGTGAAGTTCCTGGACACACCGAAGTTCCTGGAACAATAATTTAGACCAGAATTAATGGCAAGTATGCCAGTTCTTATTTGCTCCTTGTAGTTGCAATTTCGAGGGGCACATAAGGCTTTTGGACAAGATGATGCTGGAGCAGCTCCCTGAACCTTTCATCAGGGAAGGAGATGTGCCATCATGGATACCATTATCTTTTTTTGCGTCTTTCTTGCGTGGGTTTCCTCCCAGAATTGGAACATGGGTGTGTGAGTGTGTGAAGTGGTGATGCCTTGATGTGAGTGGACAGGACACGGGTGCTATTCTGCCGGACAATTGGTGCGCATTTGTGGTCTTCTGTAAGGTGACCTTGAGGGTCTCGAAAGGTTGCCAAATTAATTATATGAAACGAAGAACTACCTTCTGAAAATGTGACAAACCATGCTCCCTATTTTTTCACAAATGTGATTAGGAGCAGCAGACAAATGCAAATAGCTTACACTTTTGTGGTGTCCCTTTTCCTTAAAAAAGTGACAAAGAATGGTAGATGCCCACATCCATCCTTTCTTTTTGTATTTAGTGCAAACACATGTGCAGGCTTCAAGACATGCAAAGTCCTGGAGTGTTCTTGTACAAGTACGTTTGGCTGTCAGTTTAATGAACATTCAGTGCCATTTTAATCTGGTCTCTGACCATTATGCTTTGGGAAACCGGTTTCATCAGAAGCCACATTGTGAAATACGTTCGAAGGTTTCTAATTTATGCTATGAATCTTGCTGAAGAACCTGCTTGAACCAGGACTAAAAAGGATTGGTCACTGTGAAAAGTGATTCAACAGAGCAACCTTCCCATAGACATCCATCATTTTTCTCTGAACACCATCCAGACCAGATTCAATGGAGAGTGAGTCCCTCCCTCCTCCGACTTTTTGAAAGTTGCGTTGGATAAAAGTGTCGGCTAAAAGACTGTAAAGTACCACAGAAACCGTTATCTGAGTGGCATTGGACTCTTGGTCAAGTCCCATCGAGCAAAGACCTGCCATTTTGTTCTGTAAATGTAATAAAGACATGTTTAAAACGTTCCACATTCTTTCAGAGAAGCTGTAGACAAAACCAGCCATCCTTTCCTTCCACACCAGTGCGATGAGGAGCAGAAGATAAAAAACAATCTTGTCCTTCTTTTTCGGGAGAGGAAGATGGTTGTAACCATCTTGTAAGATGGGTGGTTTCACTAATGTCAAGGTTTTGTGGGGATGTGAATCCTTGCCCATGTTCATCCCAAACATAATTGCATTTGTTAAATTTGAAGCATGTATACGTTCATATTCCAGTACACATGTGTTTTAGAATGGTCTGAACGGCTAGCTTGTTGTTGTGTGGCAGTTCTGGTCCAGTGGTGGAGAATTTGACCTGTCACCAAGACATTGAATCTGATTGACCAGTCCAACTCCCTACCACTAGACAATCTTTTTGGTCAATTTGATTGTGTCAATAAAAAGAGTGGCTATAACATTTATCTCAGGATATCCTGATAATTTACATTTACGTGTATGTATAATATTGTGTCAAAAATCAATAAAAAGAGAAATATTATTTTTATTGTTGTTGTTTTTTATTATTATTATTATATTATAATATATTACTACATATGTTTTATATACAGTATTTTACACTGCAAAAGCATATTTTTGTCAATAAAGTATGCACTAAAATAAAGAACATTTTGCAGGTTTTTGTTTTACGTAACTTACATTTCGAGAGACTGGTTACGCGCTCACGTCCCCAATCGTGACGCCCCTCTCCACCTGCACAATGCATTCTGGTACTACTCCAAGATGGCGGCGCCCTTGTGCAAATGTTAAAAGAAACTACCAATTGGGATCCTTTTAGGAATTACCGAAACAACAGTCGCCCGTTCGTCGGTGTGTTAAAGACGAAAGCTCACGGAGTAAAACAGCCGAGTGACTGCGGTGTTTCACGCCGGTCCAGTGAATAAAGATGAAGTTGGGCCGCGGAGCCTAAAGCCTCCAAGTCCCCACACACTGTCCGGACGCCGCCGCTGAACTGCTGTCAGGAGGATCCGAGGAAAGGCTCGAGAAGATCGACCAGAGGTGCCGCTCATTTCATGTCGCTCATCACCGCCTTTTAACTGTTTGTCACGCTTCCAAACGATCAAAGCACACGTGCGATCCGACTCTTCGTGCCGCAGAGAATGGCCGACAGAAGTGATTCTGATTACGCGAAGCTTTTTTGAGTTAAACTGTAACGACATTAGTTCGACGATCAGCAACTGTCCGGCCGCTCCATAATCACTCACGCACGATCGAGCACAGTTCACAAATACCACAAAACTACTACATGAATCGCGTTTTATTATATCACCCGCTAACTTTTGACAGTTACTGACCGTGTAAACATTAAACATTACAATCACACGATTTGTTGTTGTTGTTGTTGTTGTTTTTTATTACAAAACGTGTTAATGTTTCTGTCTTCAACTGAAATTAAGTTAGTATTTTTAGTAGTATTGTTTTAGTACTTGCTGTACCTGCATTTCATATTATTTTCACATATTAAATGCAGCCTAACTGTTTAAATGGTTGTATACAAGTAATTTGTAGTGATGCACCGAAATGAAAATTCTTGGCCGAAAACCAAAACACCGAAAGAAATTGTTACACCTCAATTATTAGTAGTACCATTGCATTTAATGCTATGATGGTGTACTAACTTTACTAAAATCAAGGCATTACAAATGCATACATTAATAATGAAGTTTCAAAGAATAAATTAAGCAAAATTTGTTATAAATTATGCAAATATTTATTAAGCATATTGCAGCAATCAAGAGTGTAAAATATAATTCAAACTAAAATGTCACATAAAACAATACATAAACAATAATATACACACCTACTGGCCTGCTGAAATGTTGTAAAAATAAATGTTCTTCACACACGTAATGTTGTGTAAAATCAAATAAAGCATTTATTTACAATGTTATCTAACTTACATAAAAGCCCTGCTACTTTTAAATATAAGCGAGTATATAAATGTTAAAAAAAGTGCTTAGCTTTCATATCCAAACAATTGATCAGTTTTTTTTTCTCATTTCTCTCTCTCTCTCTCTCTCTCTCCCTCTCTTCTTCTTCTTCTTCTTCTTCTTCTGTCGTCGGTGTCTCTCTTTGTTTTTGATAACTTCTAATGCAATATGTAACTGCAATCGTTATTCATTTCATTGCAACCTCGAACGTTCTTTAATCCGCCGATGTTCCGAGATCACGCCGCGGCAGTTACGTACATGATATAAGTTCGATATAAATCAGGTCTAAACAGTTACGTTATTTCAAGTTTGCGCTGCGGCAGTTACAGTTAAGGTTGACCACTAGATTCTACAAACCGGACCCGGGCCGCGGCCCGCCATTATTTTGCTTGAGTCCCAAAGTGGCGATAAATACCACGGTAAAAACTATGAAAAGTTCACGCTTAGAGTCTGTCAGCACACAATCCGTAGAAATGTGTTCGAATCCTCTGCACTTCATCGCGACTGTACTTGATCTGCGTTATAAAGAGCTTTATTTAGATGAGGAGTTAAAGCAGCGCAAGAAATAGCAGCGATAGAAGCACAGAACCAGCGCGAAGACCAGAGCAGAAAACAGACTTTTTGCAGAAAACAGAAGGGGTTGCACCCTGGTTGTCTGATATGTTCAGTGAAATCCTGCAAGAAAGTACCTCTAATAATACTAATACGTAGGCTATTTTGTTTAAGGCTACTTTATATGTGACAGATTGTAAATTTCTGCAAGATGTATATTCTTTATCCACTGGCCTTATTTAAATACAGTCTCGAGTCTTTCCCAAATGTCAGGAATGTCAGCAAGCTCAACAGCAACCTATATATATATTATTAAGACTCGCAGCCTTTGCACTTGTTCTGAATGCACTTTAAACTTAGATGCAATTTTTAACGGAAGAACATTTAATTTCACAACATTTCAGCAGGCCAGTAGGTCAAGTTAAACATTTTAGTTTGAATTATATTTTATACTCTTTGAGTGTTGCATTATACTTGATAAATATCTGCATATTTGTAACACATTTTGTTTCATGTATTCTTTGAAACTTCATTATTAATGTATGCATTTGCAATGCCTTAGTTTTAGTAAAGTTAGTACAGCATCATAGCAATAAATGCAATTCCTTCGGTGTTTCGGTTTTCGGCCAGGCTTTTCGGTTTTCGGTTTCGGCCAAGAATTTTCATTTCAGTGCATCACTAGAGAAGAGCCACAAAATCTATGTTGCTTGAGGACAAGTTTATAGTTTCTACAATCAATGGCATTAGGGTGCCGTATGAACTGCTGGTGTTGGTCCTGTGTTTTCTGAAATCCAAGGTCAACACAGCTGTTTGTCACACAGAGTTTAGAGCACTTCTTGCTTCCTGCTGTTAACCAATGTTTTGGAGATGCATATTTAATTTCCCAACAAGATTTGGCAGCTGCATATAGGACTAAAGCCGCCTGGTTAAAAGACAGTGGCATCCCTGTTTTTAATTGGCCAGCAAATATGCTTGACCTTAATCCATAGAAAATGTATGGTGTATTGTGAAAAGGATGACCCAACAACGCAGAACTGTAGGCCACTGTCCGAGGAACCTGGTTTACATTTGGCCAGGATTCATACGTTATTGTCTTTGTATTGGTCTATATTTTGGTAATATTAAAAATTTCTGAGCACGAATTATTAAATGAAATGTTATTACAGGTTTACATAGGTAAGGATTATATCTTTTCTAAGGATAGTTTCTTCTGTGATGGTTTTTACAGGGCCGGATGAAGATGGACGCTGAGGCACTTCACTCTCCTGTGGTGGCGGCGGCGGAGGAGGAAGAGGTAGACATGATCGACTGGAAGCTTCCACTTGCCTTCATGAAGAAACGACACACAGAGAAGATCGAAGGGTCCAAGGCTCTAGCCCAGAGCTGGAGAATGAAGGACAGGGTAGGATCATTTACCAATGCTGATTGTTCATGCACACGTGTAGCACTGGGCTTCCCTTCCAGTCTGTGTCCTGGAGTGACACGGTGCTGCATATCGTAGCTGACATGTTTCCATTCTTGCCATAGTCTTGCATGATGACTGACATTCCTAAAGTGCTGATTAAGGACATTTTGATGACTGGCGCTCCAACAATCGTCAATCCAAAGACTGATGTTCTGAAAACTGGCTTTCCGACAACTGACGATTCCACAACAGACTTTCAAAGACTGACGTTCCAACGACAGACTTTTCAACGACCAATGTTCCAATGACGGACGTTCTGAAGACTGACTTTTCAAAGTTGGCATTCCGAAAAAGGGCGTTCCAAAGACTGACGTTTCTGATGAAATTCCAACAACAGATTATTCCAATGTGAGACGTTCTCATGACAGACAGGCCGATGACTGACATTCATTCTGACTGACTGGTGCAGGTTAAACATTTCACTGTGTTCTTTCTAGATGAAGACAGTGAGCGTGGCTCTGGTTCTTTGCCTCAATGTTGGTGTGGATCCTCCCGATGTTGTCAAGACTTCACCATGTGCCAGACTCGAGTGCTGGATTGGTGAGTGCGCATGCATTCATCTATCCATCCATTATTCTGTCTCTTGTGTTTTAAATTTGATATGTGTTTTTTTAGAAGAAAGTCTCACATATGTAGAAAAAAAATGTCTGTATTGAATCAAAAGATTCATGACCAATCAACAAACAACGTCTTCAGTCATTGTCCAGCAAAAGTGATGCCCCAATGTTGTATGCCAGTTTTGGCATCACTCAGAAAACTTGCACCAAACGGGGCAAGACCATCAAATTGACACAGAGTTGTTCATTTTCATCAACGTTTCATTTTAGCGAGCAGCAGCATTTCTTGAAATTACATTGCAATGGATGTAACATGATGCACCAGAGTGAAGGACAGAGTAAAGGAAAAGTTGTGCGAAACGCTGCGCAATTGTATTGCCGCCACAAAAAAAAAAAGAAAAGTATTGTGAATAATGTTTCTCTAGCCTTAAATGTTTTTCTGACATAAACAAATTGGTATTTTTCAGATCCTCTGTCTATGAGTCCACAGAAAGCTCTAGAGACTATAGGAGCCAATCTACAAAAACAGTATGAGAACTGGCAGCCCAGGGTAAGGCCTGCGCACACACACACACACACACACACATACACACACAATTAAAGCTTTACAGTAAATCAATTCAGCAATAAAGGTCATACTGTTTCCTCCAGCACTGTGTGGCTTGGCTCAACCAACCAGCAGAACAGACACAGATTACAGAGGGTGGTCAGGCCAAGATTATTTGGATTGGGATTTCTTCTGCCCATCTCCTGTACCGAGCTAGACTCAGAAAACAGGCAGTAGTATCACTTCTGAGCCACAATCCATGCTAACAAACTGTTTAAAATGTTCCCTTCTGGCAACGATAGCCACATGAACCACCAGGCATCGAGTCAGCATCTTCCCCCTTCACCAAACTCAACCAATAAATAAAACAGAGCAATCATTTTACTAGTGCAATATCATTGTAAATGTCTGTGGAAGTATTTTAAATGTATATTTACTTGTCAGTATACTACAAAAAGGAATAAACAAACTCCAACCCTAGAAGGGAGACGGTTTTATAAAAAACAAGTCTTTTAGCAATCAGACTGCTAGACATTAAAAAATCTAAATCATCTTGTCAAAGATTAAACAGTCTAACATAAATATAAGGTTGGTTATTATACTGAAAACAAAGCAAACACTCAAGCTGGACTGCGATGACAGTAGGAGTGTGTGTTCGAAGACTTTAGGAGGCTGCAGACTTAAGAGAATGAGACACGAACCTCTCTCATCATCATCTTCATCAAAACATGATTAAACTTTCCGCAATCTATATTTTGGTCCATCTGAATTGTCACACACCAGGGTTATTTAAACGAGAGCTGATGCAGAACTCACTCAAAATTGTAGTTTTCACTAATTATTACGGTCGCATAATAGTCTGTTTGGTCCTTTTAGGCTCGGTATAAGCAGAGTTTGGATCCCACAGTGGATGAGGTGAAAAAACTCTGCACCTCACTGCGACGCAACGCCAAAGAAGAGCGAGTTCTTTTTCATTACAATGGCCACGGGGTTCCGCGACCCACTGTCAATGGTGAAATCTGGGTCTTCAACAAGGTGAGGAAACGTGTGGTTCGGTAAAAGCTGCAGTCAGATTCACATTGCAGAGTTTCCAAGTGATTGTTAGAGTGAAAGCAGCTCATATGTGATGTAGAGAGCTGTGTATTGCAATATTTTATGCCAATAATTACTTGAAATCATCACAAGAAAATACACAAAACTTAATTTCACTGTTATTAAGCAGTCTAAACGACACGGCAACAAAGCACCTCACAATTACGCAGTGATACTGGTCCTTGGCAATGTCTCTTTGAATTTTATAGAGAAATTGTTATCTCTGGAAGAAAATATTTTATGATTTTGTGCTATAGCAATTCAAATTTGAATTTGAGTGATTTGTTTTAGGCATTGGCGACATTTTTTAGCAAATATAATGCCAGATTAATTTTTTTATTTCCAATTTTGCATGTTTAATGACAATTACGTTTAAAATTCATTGTTATACTTTCTGGGATGTGTTCAATATGAAATGCTCCCATGCTTTGAAAGCTTTGGAATACAGTTTCCAGCTACTGGTTGAGATTGATTTCTCAAGCAACTTCCCATCATCCTCAGCTGGAATATGAGCCGCTCATCTCAACTACGGCAGCATTTTGAATTTCATTATTGATTCTTTTTTTTGTTTTTTCATCCCTAGATAATGTCCAAAGACTTTCCAGTAGGATTAGTGATAATGCGTATGTTCTTCTCCTTCATCAGAATTATACCCAGTACATCCCTCTTTCCATCTACGACCTGCAGACGTGGATGGGGAGTCCTTCCATTTTTGTGTATGACTGCTCTAATGCAGGGATCATTGTCAAGTCCTTCAAACAGTTTGCTCTTCAGAGAGAACAGGAACTGGAGGTTTGTGACATCACCTACTCACCTTACTCACAAACTCATTACATACAAAGCCTACATACTCACTGACTCTTCACCTCACTCACTCTATCAATCAATCAGGTCTAAACCCACTCATTCATTCATTTATTCATTCACATACGAACTCACTCATGCTCTTACTCTCACACACACATTCTCTTACTCCTTCATTCACTCACTCCCTCACTCATCTACTCTCTCACACATACATTCACTCACTCCCTTGCTTTGACATACGTGGCCATACCCTCACCCATTCACTCGTTTCTTCATTTCTTTACTTATCCACTCACCTAGCCTCTCAAACACATTCCTTAACTCACTCTCTCACCCACACTTTTAATCGGTTACTAACTCGCCCCCTTGCTTGTCAACTCCCTCACCTATTCACATTCATTCATCACTGCCTGATTTATGTTTACTTGTTTCCTAATTCACTCAATAATTCATTCATATTTGTTTTACCCACTCATTCACTCGTCCGCACTCACTGGTAAAATCGTGATTTGATTGATTGATTGAAGGCAGAAAGGAGAGTGTGAGTTGAAGTGTTTCTGTCTCTTCACAGGTAGCAGCAATAAACCCGAACCACCCGCTGGCTCAGATGCCCCTGCCACCCTCCATGAAGAACTGCATTCAGTTGGCAGCATGTGAGGCCAATGAGCTTCTGCCCATGAACCCCGACTTGCCTGCTGACCTGTTCACCTCTTGCCTCACAACACCTATCAAAATCGCACTACGCTGGTAAGATCACCACACAGAAAACTAGTCAATCTAGTTCTATGTTTTCTGTAATCTAGTACAGCTAGACACAGTGCACTATTTGATGTGAAAATTTAAATATAGCCCAGTTTAAACTGCACTATATACTCAACTTTATATTTGTATCCACATATATCACTGGTCGTCATGAATAATGGTTGTATCACCACATCAGATAGGAATTGAGATGAATCTATTTTGTTGTTTAATGCTGGGGTTCATCTCTTCATTCTCATATATCTTGCTCCGATAGTCGTTTTGAGTTTTTGTTCTCTGTTATTTCCTTCTTTTTTGTTCTTCTTAGGTTCTGTATGCAAAAGAGTGCAAAGCTTGTGCCTGGAGTCACTTTAGACCTGATTGAAAAGTAAGAATATTGTTTCTTTATTCTCTCCCTTCTCTCACTTTCTATTTTCTGCCTCTCTTTTCCTTTTGTTTCTCTGTCTACATCGTTTTAGCCCACCCTCCTCTCTCTTTCTTGTTTATTGGTTCTCAACCTCACTTATAGGTTTTCTCTCTCTTTTTTATTTGTTCTCTCACACTCATTTGTTTGTTGTCTCGTTTATCTTTTTCATTTCTGTTATTTCTCTCTATTTGTGTTACCACTACAGGATCCCGGGTCGGCTTAACGACAGAAGAACACCTTTAGGAGAGCTTAACTGGATTTTCACAGCCATCACCGACACTATCGCATGGAATGTTCTGCCGAGAGGTGGATGCTGTTAATAAAACTTATAACTTATTAAACATGTATCATCAATCAACGGAATGTATTGCCGTGGATCTTTATATCATTACGACTCATGGTTGATTCTCAGATTTGTATTTGAATACTTTCTCTCTTTCTGTGTAGATCTCTTTCAGAAATTGTTTAGACAAGATCTGCTGGTGGCCAGTCTATTTCGTAACTTCCTGCTGGCGGAGAGGATCATGAGGTCGTATAACTGCACGCCCGTCAGCAGCCCACGCTTGCCTCCCACATTCATGCACGCTATGTGGTGAGTTAATCTGCTGAGTCGACAGAAACTGCATTGCTTTGCTTTAGTCATGAATTTACAGACGCTAAAAATAGAATGTATGGTTTATGAAACTGAAATCACCCATTAATCCATCTTAATTTCTTTATTATCAAATTTACAACTTTTTCAGATCAAAATACCAGTCTGTCAAGTACATCAAACATGGCTTAAATTTCAATTATAATTGAAATTGTCAATATACAGAACTTGTGCAGGAGTCCATAACATGTCTTCATTATGTGTGTGTATTTTCTCATAATTGCTTTGTGTGTCAGGCAAGCATGGGACCTGGCGGTGGACATCTGTCTCTCTCAGCTCCCCACCATCATCGAGGAGGGCACAGCCTTCAGGGTGAACAGATACACATCACATCAAGATATTGTAGTGTGGAGTGTGTAGAAAGCTCATAGTTCTGCTTAAAACGTGTTTAATTTTACAGACAGAAATATGTATGTCCAATCAGAAATAGAGTTCAAGGAAATTTTCCAATCAATCAGAAATAGAGCTGAAGAAAACAATGTCCAATCAGAAACAGATGAAGGAAACAATATTCAATCATAAATAGAGATGAAATAAAAACAATCTCCAATCACAAACATAGCTGAAGGAGACAATATCCAATCCGAATGAGATCATCCAATCAAAATGCAAAAGTAAAGTTTGAGTAAATTTGTAATTTTTTTTAACTTTTTCCCTTATCATTGGCCTTGTTTGTTCTGGTGTTGAGGAAATAAATTTCATAGATTCAAAGTCAGATTTAAACCTGGTTAGTTTCTTAGGATAACACATTTATGGGATACTTAAAAGTTGTGTGGGTTTGTCAAAAGACTAAGTGATTAAAGGATGGTGTTATTTAAATAAATATGGTAAATTATTTAAACACTTTGGACACCTTAACACTTTGGATCACACATGTAATGTCTGATATATTTTTGATGTTACACTCTCACAAGCTGCATGCTGAGCGGTTTTGGTGAATATTTTCTCTTTGTAAATGTTGGTTTGCAGCACAGTCCGTTTTTTGCTGAGCAGCTCACAGCGTTTCAGGTCTGGCTGACCATGGGTGTGGAGAACAGAAGCCCACCCGAGCAGCTACCCATTGTCTTACAGGTAATACTAACTCTAAAATCTCAACTGTTTGTGCAAATGCTGTGCCTCCACCCTTTCAACCAACTGCCATCAATTTCTAGATACGTATTTTAATAGATAGAGAGTGACTTGAGATTATT
>SOMO01000009.1:954979-985474 GCA_028128575.1 Paedocypris carbunculus | reverse complement strand
TCTAATCAGTCTGGTTTTTATGGTGACATTCTAATGATAGGTCAGAATTTGGCATTTGTTCAGGCCGATGGTTTATATGGTATTGGACACTTTGAGCCCATAAGTACTAATTGATCATGTCAACGCCACAGCCTAGCTGAGAGCTTTTACTGAATATGTTCATCCTATACGTATAAAATGCATCAATAAAAAAAACATAATGCATGTATTTGGTTATGAAGCTACTTTTAACGAATCTTCTCACCTTTAATGACCAGACTTGCTGTGGTTTTCAGCCCCTCTGCTGAGAAGATGATTCGACCCGTGTCCTCTAATGTCAGGTTAGACAGAGTCAGGCCATGCACCCGTCCATTACAACTAATAAGGCAGGAGTTTGAAGGTTTGATGCGCAGGCCATCTTTATGCCACACAGCCTCCACATTGGCATGAGAAAGTTCCACCACAAAAGAAGCTGTCTCTCTCTCGTACGTCTCCGTGTCCTGCAGTCTCTGCAAAATCACTATTTTTCTTGCTATGAATGAAATAAGACACAACCTGATTATTAATCTGACACAAAAATCCTTTTGCCCTCTTCATTTAAACAATTTTGTGTTGTTTATGCATGTCATTATATTATTATCACTGATTATATTTATTATATTATATTGATTATATTCACACCTAACAAATGCATAACTCTTGGATTAAAATCTTAAAAAGCAATTGAATTTGCTTATGTTTGGAAAAAAAGAGTAAAGGTACTCACGCTCAACATTGAGTTTAACTTGTGCTCTGTCATGCAGGGTCTCGCAACGGTAGGTCCCGCGGTCCGAAAGACTGAGGTTGGAGATGGTCAAGCTGCGTTTACATCCATTCTGGACCAGTTTAAATCTGGAGCCAGACTGTATCACGACTCCCTGTCTGATCCACTGCACTTCTCCAGACTCAAGACTCACTTCTGTCTCCAGCGTGGCCTCCCCAAACTCTTCAGCCTCCACTGCCTCCATCCTCTTGGTGAACATCACCTGAGCTTCTGTGGAAATATCAGAAGATATACTGTATCAGAATTATACTTCAAAAATATGACAGTGCATCGATAAAGCATAGTTTTGAGAATATTGGCTTCATATTCTATTCAAATGTAATTCTACCTATAACCTGATCTCTAATCTTAAAATGTTTAAAATTTTCTGCTTAGAATTAAAATACTGTACAGTATAATTAATATTCTTATAATACTGATAATTATAATGATCTTGAGAATTTGGTGTCTCTCTATGAATTTCAAATTCTAGTCAATAATAAAGTTAACAAAGTTTATTATGAGAAAACCACGTAAAAAATCTGGAATGGCATGTTAGTCAAACCAGTGTTTTATAAAGAGCCATAACCACACTAGACTTGAAATTAATTCACATACCCTGAACCTTGAGACTGGCTTTTGAAAAGACTCCCTCCGTTTCGGCAGTGATGCGGGAAGAATCTAGCATCTGTACTTTCTTGATGGTTAGACTGTGGCACAGGTTGTTTTTCTGGATGTCAAAGCGAGTGCCCGGCTGGATCTGTTCGCCATCCATGAGCCATATGAGCTGGGCATCATCAGGGGAAACCACACACTTGAAAACAGCGTCTTCCCCCTCCATCACCGTGGTGTTGTGCAGCTCTGTGAGGAACTCCACCACACGGGGCACTGCAGAGGCAATGAGAGTCATGATCAACAGCACAAAAGCAAGGAAGCATCAGCATTTCATATTAGCACTGAACGTTTGTAAAAGTCGTTCTGAAGGGATTTTTTAATTGTGTGTTGTCACTTTAGGTTCTCTGTGTAAGATGTTCTTAAGAGTTCCGGAGACATTCAATCACCACACTACATTTATCTGTTGATTTATTTGGATATGATTGGGATACACACTATTTAGCATACAGAGTAGAACATAATCCTTTTCGGCACAACATATTTATATTACATATTTATCTATTGTTTGTGTATTTATTTATTTTATATTATTTAGTTTAGGTGCTTTGGAGTTTGTAAAATTGCTCTTAGATTGTAGGTAGTGATTGTATCCATTGCTCTCTTTCTAGAAATGCTTTTTCTTACTTAAATAATTTAAATAATCTTTAGAATCTAAACTGATTCTAGCAAACATCTGGAGAGAATCATAAAATTGAATGTGTCAGAAATAAACTATAATTTAAAACCATCACTACAGCCATGGTTTATTTAATACATGTGCTGAGTAATGTGATTTGTAATATTAAACGCAACATTTCTCAGGTTGTGTTTGTTTTAAACACAGTTTAAATTCATACTTACATTCCACTCTTACTTGGGCACTAGTGCAGTCATCTTTGGACTCGCAAGCGTAGACTCCGGCATCTTCTTTGGTGATGCGATGAATGGTAAGACTACGTTCTTCTCCACTAGCACGAATAGAGAAGCGTCGGCCCGGAGTGATCTCAGATCCATCTTTCTTCCACTGCACATCTGCTTTAGCTTTGCACAGCTCACAGCTCAGCGTGATCATACCATCCTTATGGGCCACAGCATCGTGCAGTGGCTTCACAAACTTAACACGCATGTCTGTGGCACAGGGGCAGCAAACAGTCATGGAAAGTGTTCAAGAAATATTCACTTTCTAGATGTCAAGCTTAGTTAGGCCAGAACTCAACCGGAATGAATAAACGTTGAATAAAGATGTGGAAGATATTGTTTAAGAAAAAATTACCTATACTTTAAATAACTTAAAAACAAACTTTTAAGATGTTGTGAAAATAATTTAAGTATTTAACATGACATAATCATGCACGTCTTAAATCTACCCACCTCTGACCAGGAGACTAAAGTGCATCTCGTCTGCTTTTGTACTGCACGTGTACTCTCCACTGTCGAGCTTCTTCAATGGATCAATGGTGAAAGTGCAGGAGAGGTCATGGTTGTTCATGTGAAAGCGTTCTCCACTGACTGGAGACCAGTCTTTAAACCAACACACTTTAGCATCTGATCTGGAGACCATGGCCGTAAGAGTCACGGCTTCAGCCTCATAACCAGTCACCACATTCACTTCTTCTTTGTTGAGAAATATTACCGGAGGTTCTAGAGGTCAAATAAAGTATGTCAGATTATGTGTTATATATTTTTAACACTTGCAGTCCAACAATAATTAATAAAACATATGAATAAAATCACATTTCAAACTCCCACCTGTCCACTAGTTTGTCCATAGATAACTAACTAATACTGTTTGTTGTAGTTTCAAAATCACTCCCACATAGTGTCAATATTTCAATACTTACATTTAAATAAGACTGTGAAATAACATATTGAACTATAAAATTACCTTGTATTTTGACAACAGTAATAATTCTGTCATCTGAAGCATCACAAATGTATTTTCCAGAATCTGAAAGTGTGATGTTAGACAGGACCAGCTTCCGGATTGTTCCATGGCTTTGGATCTGCGTGCGCTCATCAGGGACCAGGAGTTTATCATTACAGAACCACTGGACCTCAGCGCTGGCTCGAGAAACTTCACACTGTAGGCACAAGTCTTCACCTGTGACCAAATCCTGAATGTCAGCTTCACCAGAGCTTCCAATGATCTTTACAGCTGGCTCTGGAAAGAAATGTAAGGATTAAATATCTAAATCTTTTCATTTGTACAACAGAATCGTAGAATACATTTAAAATGTATGTGCAATCAAATATTATATTTACAGTATTTTTATTTATTATTATTATTATTATTATTGTTATTGTTATTATTGTTATTTATTTTTATTTATTTATTTATTTCAAAAAGACAATGAGACTTATTTTCAGGTCCAAAAATCAGACTGTTGTAGACTGTCATGTTGTTGTTTTTAAAATCATCTCAGAAATAAGAAGCAACGCAATAGGTCAGAACATTTTACCAATAAAAATACATTTAGAAAAAAATCTAGATATTGATATAAGAAATACGGCAAAACAGAGAAAGACTGTGACTAAAAATTTCAGACTAAATACCTGAGTCTTGTGACTTGTCCCCATTTTTCACTTTAATTTTGTTTTTATTTAACAATAGATAAAAAAAATAAAAATAAAAAGTAACAGTTAGATATTTTTTCTAAACGTAGTAGAGGATATCTCCAATAAGGGGTGCTATGATTCCACATTGTCTTATGAGTGAAAAACATAAGTGAAAAACATACCTAGTACCGTGACGTTAAATGTAATCATGTCATCTTTAGCCTGAAGAGTGTATTGACCAGAGTCCTGCATCTCTGCACAAAGAATCACGATGGACCTGAAAGTTCCTTCCTCCTCAAAACAGAAACGCTCATTCTCCGTAATGGGATTTTGGTTTTTATACCACGTGACCTCAGCTTTAGTCGTGGACAGTTCACACTCCAGGACAATGTCATCATGTAACAGAACCTGGTGGTCCTTCTTGATCTCATCTTTCTTCAGAATTTTGACTGGTTGTTCTGGTTTACAAGGAGTAAAAACAAACAATTGAAAACATAAATGTACAGATCAACCAGATGCGCATTCAATCATACCGGTAATTTTCACAATGAAATCCAAAGTGTCATCTATGGCGTTGCAAGTGTATATCCCAGAATCCTGCAGTGTTGGGCAATGTAGAGTTAACTTGCGTGACAAGCCCTCCTCGTATATTGTGATGTTGCAGTTCTCTTCCAGCTTGACTCCGTCTTTCATCCAGCACACTTCTGCATTCTCACGAGAAACCTCCAGCTCCAGACTCAGAGGAGCACCAGCCAAGTGTTTGACCACGCTGCCACTCTGCTTGGAGCAGGAGATCTGCACAGGCGGTTCTGTTATTCACAAACAAGGACAATTTAAGTCTCTAATTAGCTAATTGAGTAAAAATTTGTGTTGAAAATGATTTACATGACAGAGTTGCGCTGAATGCTTGATAATCTCAGAATCAAGTATGTATTTAGATTTAAAACATAAAGTTCAATTTCACTTATTTATAAAGTGATTTTCACAGTCAGACTCTTTTACAGGACTAGTTCAGTCATGTCTTGACAAATTACAGATTTTACAGTAAACGTGAATTTTCTTAACCGAAAATATATTGCTGCTTTTAATTTGGGAGTGGGATGGGTTATAACAAAATTATTTTTGCATTCTGTAATATCCCAGGCACCAGAGACTTCTACTCCTACAATGGGACACATGATGCAACCGAGGACACAGACGTGAAACAGCACTAGATTTTTAAAGAAACGTTTGAGCTCTGATTGGGGTGAAGCTTTGCCAAGCAATTTTTCTCTTGTTTGGATCTCTGCTGGTCTTGCTTTCACTCGATTTTAATATCAATTTGGACTTTTCATCAATCTTATCTTAAGAGGACAGTGACACGTGGATAACATCAGACTGACAGGGAAGAGGAACTACTGCTACTAAAACACTGCTATACTATACTACAGTACTATATATGCAGTATACTGTAAATGGGCATTTTTATTTACCATCTATTTTTACCCAGAAGGTAACATAATCGTCTGCTGTTTTGCAGACATATTCTGCAGAGTCATCAATGGTGGCCGTGGGAATGACCAGCCTGTGGTAAACGCCGTCATCTTCCAGCATCACACGGTCGTCCTTCTCGACCTCCATGCCATCACAGTACCAGCAGACTGGAGCATCGGGCCTGGAGACCTCACAGCTAAGGACCAGCTTTTCTGAGCTCAGCAGACACACGTTCACTTCTGGTTCACTGGGAGAAACGATGCAAACCGGAGCCTCTGGGTAGGATAGAACTAGGTTAGGCATATCACAATGCTTACGCTTTCTTAAATGACTCAATTATTGTGACTACAACAAAAGTAGTAGTATTATAATCTCTACTGTCATACATCAATGATTTTTGAGTATTTGTTTTTGTTATAACATTAATAACCTACAAAACTTAATCATCTTCAGAAATGCACAACATTGTGACTTGTACCTGTAACAATGAGCTGAAAGAAAATGGAGTCACTGTTGGTTTCACACTCATACTGTCCTGAATCTCTCCTGGACGCAGAGTGAATGTGCACCATCCTGTAAAGCCCTTCTACAATGAGCTGGATGTTCTCACTCTCCTCGAGCTTGAGTCCATCTTTAAACCAAGATACTTCTCCATCACACTGAGAAATCTCACAGCTGAGCAGGACTTCCTCACACACATGAACCTCCATCTGCACGTCCTCTTGTGGGTCCACTATTGTAACTGGAAGCTCTGGAAAAAAGTTTTTTTTTAATACAGCTAAAAAACTAAAATTCATACACCTCATTCAATAATGAGTGTCATGAAATCAGTTTTGTTATGTAAACTTCTTGTTGAAATGTTTGATGGTTTTATAGTGTGTGTTAATGTATGCTAATTGTATTCATGTTTAACCAACTCATTTACATTGTGCATCAATTGGTTGTACAGTAACTAATTTCACCTTTAACATGGACAGAGAAAGACACGCTGCTGTCATGAGCTTGACACGTGTAGACACCACCATGTTTCACATCTGCAGAGCGGATGATCAGTCTTCTCATGGAGCCCTCAGCCTGGACCAACATGTTGTCTGAAGGAAGAAGCTCAGCTCCATCCTTAAACCAGCAGACCTCTTGATCCGGCTGAGATATTTCACAGGTCAGAACCACTGGGTCCAACTCCATCACACTTTTCTCTCGCTCTTGCTGGGAAATCTCCTTAAATGATAACGGGGGAGCTGATGGGAGAAAATACGTTTATAGAGTGAAAATAGGTAGTATAATATATTGTAAAACCTCTAATAGAATGTGATATAAAACCTCCATGGCCTTCTATTAAAGGATTTACTGTATATTATACACAATACACACATACAGAGACTTACTTCCATATAAACACACGTACATTAACGGACGTACTTGTGCACATACCAACAAAACAACAACACTTGTACACACACGTCCACATACACACACTTTTATACAAAGAAGAACACCTGTAAATCTCACCTCACACACACACACACACATAACCAGACATGCAGATTTGGTATTACCTTTTACAGAGACAGTAAACGTCTGCGTGTCCGAGTTAGACTGACATGTATAAACTCCAGAGTGTGTTAACTGTGCTGACGAGATCACAATCCTCCTCATATTTCCATCAGACTGAATCTTCAGCCCAGGTTCTTCTCTTAGTTCCTGTCCATCTTTAAACCAGTGAACCGTGGCATTAAGGCTGGACACCTCACAGTACAGAACGATGGGGTTGACCAGCTCAATGTTCTTCCTGGTGTCCATTTCCGGCAGAGGAACAAATTTCACCACAGCCTCTAGAAGATTTATAGAGATTGAAATTATCAATACCAAAGTGAATGCATATTTACTTTACCAAAGTTTGGGAGACGCTTTTGTCCAAAGTAACCAACAAAATGAGAAGTATTTAGAATTGTTTGTCTATGAAATCTTGATTTTCACAATCTGAAATCTTCTCATTACTAAAAATGTCTTCAAAGCATGACCAGCTGAAGAAAACAAATCATTGTCACAGATTTAGGAGGCAGATGAGTAGGCAGAAAGACAAACAGAGGGGTGGATGGATAAATGGACAGAAAGACAGACTTACCTTTAATCTGAAGAACTGCAGAGTCTCGAACGCCATTGGCTATGAAGGTGATCTCACATCCATCATACACACTTGGTGACTGGTGGATACGTAAGATGTGCTGGTTTTTGGAGTGGCTTATAGAAAAGGATTCACTGTCCCGCAGTTGTTGACTATTCAGAAACCATGTTCCTATCAGATCAGTGGAGAGCTCAATAAAGAAGACGGCGTCCTCTCCGGCCGTCACCACTACGTTGCTGAGACCAGTTTTGATCTTTGGACCTGGAACTGTACAAAATACAAAGTAAATTTTCAAGTTAAAATTCAAGTGGTTAACTAAAACCACAAAAAAGCAGTGGTGTAAAGTACTTGAGTAAATTGGCTTTGTTACTTTACTTAAGTATTTTTGGCTACTTTGTATTTGTACTAGTATCAAAAACACTTGACTACATTTTTTATTTGAGTACCGTATACTCAACTACACTTACTCCACTGACATTGTGATTGTGCGCAACAAGTCATGACAAATCACGTAAACGTGAATTAGCTGCTGCACTTTTTTTTGCACATTTGAGTTCGACTGCTATGAAACATTGAAACATTGAGGTGTTACATTTTATTTCAATATTAGAAAACAAAACTTCATAAATAAAGAGTTTCTTAACACTGCAGGAGTAAAATACTGAAGTTCTTTAAAAATTGGAAACTCTACAACTTTTTCTCGAGTCTTCTTGGAATTGGTGACTTGCAATAGAGTAATTTTTACAGTGAGGTATCTGTTCTTTTATTCATGGTTTTCTTGTCCTCGTTATAATTTTGCAATACAGTACATGATGGCTTGTGCAACCCAAGGCCCCTGACCATCCCTAGAAAACTATTTTTTCAGTTATTCCAAACGTTTGTTCTTACCAAGATGCAAGACTTTGGGGAACTCGACATGGCCACTCCTGCCGTACTTATTCATGCAGCAGATGCGAAAACGATAATCGCCCTCGCATGGCACGCTGTCCCCCAAAACGTCAACCGATGTGGCAGTTTCTGAGGTCATAAAGCGCTGCCACTCCTGAGAGCCCACTTCCTGTCTCTCCAGCACATACAGGAACTTTGTGGAAGTCTGCAAGTTAGGTGATGGTGCCCAGAACAAAGTAACACCATCTGAGCTGCTTGTTTTTATCTGGAGATCGACGGGGCAGATTGGTGGGCAATGACGGAAAGCTGGAGAAACACATTTGTATCAGTGTGTTTAGTGTTTGCTACAATTTATCTAAATATGAGTTGTCTCTGACCTTTGACTTTTAATTTGGAGCTGGTCCTGGACCTGCCAGACATGAAAGTTATGGTGCCTGAGTCTTGGCACGATGTCTGAACAAACACCAGGATGTGAGTCCTTCCGAAGGACTTAATAATGGTGCGTTGTGTTTCACAAAGCTGAAATCCGTCTTTAAACCAGTAGATGTCGGTTTCTTCCTTGTCGACCTCCACACAGAATGCTGCATTCTCTCCCTCCATTACCTCCAACCTACGTGGAAGTTTCTTCACAATTGTACCTGTGAAAATAGATTACACATGGCATCCATTGCACAAGTTTTACATACAAATCTCAGTACCATCAGTGATGGAAAACCTCATCTGCTCACCTTTCACAGCTAATTCTGCAATGGTTTTCCCCCCGTCAGGCATTTCACACAAGTACACTCCATCATCGTCTGCCTCCAGGTTTCTGATGGTTAGTCTTCTCAGAGTGCCCTTCTGTTCCATGATGTACTTTTTCCCTGGTTGCAACCTCTGATCTTCTAGGTACCATGTTGTGGGAATACACTCTTCCGGAACCTCACACTGCAGAACGGCATTACCCGTTTCATTGGCATTCACATCTTGGAGGGATTGGCTAAACAGGACTGGTGGTCCTAATGGAAAAAATATTACAAGAATGTTTTTATTTTGCATCACTTGACATGACGTTGTCCTTCAAAACTCATGCTTTTAATGAATTGAAATGAGAGGTGGAAAAATGGACTGGACAGGTTTGTGTGAGTGTGGTGGAATTTAGAAGTTACTATTGACTTGGCAAAGTAGTTAGGTGACATGTTTTAATTAATATTTTGTTTTTCACTGCCCTGACATGTCAGAAAAGCTAGCTGATATTCCTAGCTGAAAAGCATTTCAGAAGGTGCTGAAAACATATACCAAACTTCTGCGGAGGCATGATCCACAGTTGGTTTTGCCTCCCAAAAATATTCCACTGTTCATCATAGTTTCCTCTAACTATAGTGCTGGTGTATGCCTTTGCTTCCATTGCTGACATAATATTCACATGACTCCATGACTATTGCACAAGTCAGTCCAGTTCAAACACAATTGCTCAATACCTGGACAGAACAGAGATGTGGATATCCATCCCATTGCCTAAAAAGTCTCATTAGAGGTTTTATTTTTTTCGTCAACTGGGGAAGGTCAGCCTCCACAGAAGCTGCTCACACTATCTTTGAACTGTTATCACTGAATCTGTCCCACTTTTAAAACTGTCTGGGATGGCTCAGCTACAAAATCAGGCATCGGAGGAGTCAAAAGGATGGTTTTGCTGAAAGTAGTTCTCCCCTGTCAATGGTTCAAGAACTGGATCCAGAATGAAGAAAAGGCCTCAAAAAACTTTTTGGTCATGTCTCTCTAATTTTTATATTTTAAAATACTGTATGTATTTACCTTATAAATGACATTTTTTGCTTGCTTGTTTACTATCTTTCTTATAGAGACGTCTGTTACCAGAGCAAAATTCATATTAGTGAATAAATATGAGGCCAAAAAGTTCTTCATGATTCAAAAATTAATGTTTAAGTCTCTCTCTCTCTCACTCATTATCTAACTGCACCAACTACCTTAGTTAAAATGCACAAATGAAACAACATTTTCTCCAAATATGCAGTTATTTCAAAATAATTATTTAATAGAATTTTTAAACAATGTCTCAATGTTTTAAGTTATATCGCTAAACTACATAAAAGAAAATCAAAATACAAAAATTTTAAACAAAAAAATAAAACTACCGGTATGTTCTCATCATTCACAAAGTGTTTTTCCTTGTCATTGTTCAAAGTTCTCAGGGTTTTTTTTTTTTTTATTTAAAACTTATCATAGAGACTCTTACCTTTGACAGAGAGATACACAGCACTGAGTGTGTTTCCTAAAGTGTTGGAAGCCGCACATATGTAGAGTCCAGCATCTTGCTGTTTGCAGTAAAGCAGTTTAAGGGTGTAATATCCTTCTCTGTCCTCAAAAATGAGATGTCTTCTGCTGCCCACAAGAGGTTCACCGTTTTTCTTCCACACAATTTCTGGCTTAGGCTTTCCAGTCACAAAACAACGGAATTTTGCGTGCTTTCCTTCTGTAACAGTGAATTTCTTAGCCTTTGAAACAGTGCTTTGTGGCTTCTTGGAGTGCTGCATTCTGGACTGGTGCGATGATATGTGACCATTTGTTCTTTGCTCTGGAATAGTCTCCACGAGAAGAACCACTCCAGTCATTGCTTCACCATGTCGGTTGACGGCTTTGCACGTGTAGACACCTCCATCTGGAACTCTGGTTTGGAATAGTTTCAGCTGATACCAGCCACCATCTTGTTTGCTCACGTGGTAGTGGGAACTCTCATAGATCTCGTTCAACTGTTTGCCATCCTTCTCCCACAGCATCTCAGGCATGGGATCACCCCACAATTTGCATGAAAAGGCAGCATCTTCACCGCAGTCTACTCTTAGAGAAAGAGGCTTGATTAGGAAATGAGGTTTGTTGCTTTTGAGTGGCTCGTTTTCCGGCAACAAATCAGAATTCTGCTTCACCATTTTGGTTTCTTGCCCTGGTGGAATCACTATAACTTGGTTGGGCTGTGGCAAACAGCTGAGGTCTTCAGTGGCTTCTTCTACTTTAAGTGTAGCCGCTGCATATGTTTCCCCGATGCTGTTCTTTGCTCTACAAATATACTGCCCAGCATCTTCTGCAGTGACTTGAGTAATGTGAAGTGTGTAGATCTTGCCATCTTGAGTAATACAGTAGCGTCCCTCAGGAATGATAGACTCATTCTTTCTCTCCCAGACTACGTCTGGTTGTGGATTTCCACCAATCTGACATTTAAGAACGGCGTCTTCTCCACTTTTCACCAGAAGCGGTCGTGGGTAGGCGAGCACGCGTGGAGCACCTCCGAATATATCCATGCCTTTTACTCGGTTCTGAACCTTATCCCGGAGTTAAGGATAATTGATGTCACTTCCTCTCTGGCTCAGCCTGAAAGTGAAAAACGGTCATTTAAATTTTACATTTTAATCTGAGTATTTTCCACATTGTTCACTTTAAATATGTCACTTATTCTGGTAAAGGGCTGAATGTAAGATTTAATGATATAACCAATAACCGTGGAGACACATTCAGAATCCAAATTACTTCATATCAGAACGCACTGTACGTATAGTAGTGTTTACGCAGCTTTCCATCTACAAGAATTTTAAAAATTATTGTACAATTTTTCTAAAACAATACTATAGGCGCTATATAAAATGTGTTATGTGTTACATTTTTTTCTATATTCTGATCCATAAAATACGTTATAATAGCAATAAGTTATTGTTAAATTATTAATGTTGCCTCTATTGGACAGGAAGGTCAAATGAAACTTCATTCTCTAATTTGAGCAGCTCTGACTTCATAGTAGAATGAAGCAATTTTCGAGGTTGATTCTAGAAAGCTCTTCAAATAAGTACACCATAATCTTGAGAAATCAAGTAGAACTACAAGTGAGCTTTTTTCGTTCTCATTCTTTTTTAGACAAACTCACCACGCTCAGCAACAATGAGACAAAACACTTACTTGATCTTGAAAGAAGAGTGTGTGTGTGACGTTAGCTAGACAACAGAAGTCAATCCCTGGCCTGGAATATTTTCCTCTGGACAAGGACTTCAGATCAGGAAGCTGAAGTGAATCTCCTCAGGTCAACTTCTTCAGACGGTTCCTTTCAGTGGGCACGTGCCTTATTGTTTTCTATATAAATATCTCATGGTTCTGGAGAATCCTGGTGTGTCGAGGACCAATAGTTGCTTTTCCAGCTGCCGGTCAGTCAGTAAAAATAGCCACAGTCGTGATTGGGTGATAAAGCGGCCGCAGCTAAATTTAAACCACTAGATCACTAGCACAAAATTCCATTTTTGACGTTTCACTTTGCTCCTTTACTTTTTGCATATCTGCTATAAAAGTCATTTTTATGATGAAACTATAGAAAGACCTTTAATCTATATAATAAAATAATTTAAAGACAGAATATTTCTTTAAAAAACAAAAGTTATAAGTTTCTTTTCATACACAAATTGTGTGTGTGTGTGTGTGTGTGTGTGTGTGTGTGTGTGTGTGTGTGTGTGTGTGTGTGTGTGTGTGTGTGTGTGTGTGTGTGTGTGTGTGTGTGTGTGTGTGTGTGTGTTCATTCAGATCAATATGGTCATAACTGAGACACTCTTGCTTTAAAGAATTGACCAACACTGAAACTAAAGTGTTACAAAGTTTAAGAATGTTGCAATGAAGTTTGAGTCAGATGTTTTGTGAGACACGAACAGACTTCACAAGCAGGAATCAGAGACGGTGTGATAAGATAGTGAGTGATTGTTCTTTTGCCTTAACTTTTTTATCTGGATTTAATAAGAAATGTTAATAATAATACAGTATATCTGTCTTTTTCTGTCTGTTTGTGTCAGTCTCTGTTTGAAGCGCTCCTCTCACTGTCTATCTCTGTCTATCCTTATGTTTTAGGTAGTTGCTTGAGGCCTAACTCATACCGAAATTGTACAAAAAAGTTTTTCCACTGCAAATTGCTGGTGCTGTACCATCGAATACTATGGAGTATGCAAAGAAATCTCTAGATGCTTTTTCAGAAGGTTCCTTGTCAAAGTAAGTGTGTGGTGTCCGTGTGTGTGTGTGTGTGTGTGTGTGTGTACACACATAAAATAATTTAAGTCCAGAGAGCTAGGTTTTTATACTAAACTTGTGGGCACATTGGTCTGGGCACCTGACGTCTGTTTCAAGGTCAACAGAATTTTGGCCCAGAATGCTAGTTTTCAGCACCAAGTGGGGACCCGTTGTGTACTTTTGGGGTTTTTGTCTAGGGCCACACAACTTTAGAGATCTTTTTGGTGGTCAAGATGTAATTTTAAGGCAGAGATTTTGTTAAGGCAACTGTAGAGTAAATGGGGGGTGGGGAAGGAGAATAATTAGATGCTTCGGGTTACAATAAGGAGAGAGAATGTATTATTTTGCATGTAAGTCAATGGTGGGGCCCCTCTATGATATAGATGCAAGTGTGTGCGCCGCGTCAGATGAAGGTTCTGACTCAGCTGACTTTTGAAGTTCTTGTGTGTCAGATGTGTTCAGATCTTTCCAGGCTGGACTCAGAACTCCAGGCCCTTCAGAATTCTCAACCATGACAGATCCATAAAGAAAGGAATCATGGCAAACAGTCTTGCACAGCTTCAAAATAAAGTGAGGAAAACATTCAACATTCTTTAGTAAAATGGAAAAAATAAAATAAAATAAAATAATACATGAAAAAAATGATCAAATAATGAACTAAAGTTGTGTCATTGATGTTTTTACATTAATTCAATTCAATTTAGTATCATTTATTGAGCGCTTTTCAAAATAAATAGACTTTTCTTTTCTTTTTTTTTTTTGTTGTTTTCTCGTAGGTGAGGGAAGTTTTCCAGACAGGCTGCACTGGATCCCTGGTTCTGAATGAAGATGGAACATCAGTGGAAACGCAAGAGTTTTTTGGGACTTTGAAGGACAACACTGTGTTCATGCTGTTAGAAGACGGACAGATGTGGTCACCACAGCAGGTCTGTACGAATAACAAATCAAAATACGTGTATAATCAAAACATTGCATATGTCGCACTACACATTCATGAGGTTAAACAATAAAAAATGTCTGTGACATTTGGCATACTTACATTCTTAGTTTGATTGCCCCTGATAATTTTTTTATGTGAGAACACAGACCAAACCAGCAGAGGACGCTACTGGACGAAATCAGCCAAGAAAAGATCTGGCCAAACTGACCATTGATTTCTACAAGAGAAAACCTGAGGACTTCCTGGGCTGCGTGAAGGTGCAGGCTGCTCTGTATGGGATCTACACTCTTTCCTACGAACTCCATTGTTACAAGGCAAAAAGGATCATAAGGTAAGGTCAGGTAAAGACATTTTTTTGTTGTTGATAAAGGTGTAAAGAGTACCTGAAAACCATACTTGAGTAAAAGAACAGAAACAAACGACTCGATTACAAGTTACAAGTCACCAATTCCAAATATACTTGAGTAAAAGTGGTAAAGTACCCAATTTAATATTTTACTCATTGAACAAAAAAGACCAACAAATGTAGAAAAACAAAAAAAAGAAAAAGAGAAACTCATTTATGAGGTTTTATTTCCAATTACAGAAATGAAACTTAACACCTCTGTGTTTCAAAATAGAGGAACAATAATAGTCTGACAAAAACTCAGTCTCAGTCAAACTCTAAAAAAGTGTTATAAAAAATTTTAAAAAATGTATAATTATAAATTATAAAATTATAAAAAAGTGCAACCGCTAATTCACTGTGATTTAGCTTATAAAAAGCATTCCATACCTTCAGCACCTTGCAGATGGCAATATCACCTCGTCCGCTCAAAAGATTAACCGCGGTAGGAAAAGATGCTACCTTGTTGCGCACAATCACAATGTAACGAGTCAAGTAAAGAGTACAGATACTCAAACAAAATTCAGTCACGTAACGAGGAAAAGTTTTATACATTTATGTTATTCAGTACATGTACAAAATATCCAAAAATACTTAAGTACAGTAACTTGCTTAAGTATAGTCCATTTACCTGCAACTTTGTAATCGAATGTCACATAGAAAACATATGTTTTACAAAGCTGACATAATTCATAGTTCATTCATAAACATTTCAACAGTGTAGTTGGTAAACAAAGGGCATCTCAAAGCCAAAATGTTGGATGGAGTAGGAGAATAAATGAATCCGTATAACTAATTGCTTTCTCTGGACAGGGAGGCGCTGAGATGGACTCTGTTCTCTCTTCACACCACTGGCCATGTTTTAGTTGGCGTTTCCTCTTATATTCAGCATCTTATTGATGAGGAAGAGAAGATGGAAGCACAACAGAGCCGTCCTGTGAGCACCATAAAGCAGCTCATGTACCGTTAAAACAAAGATGGAAAAAAATTGCCTTTTTATCTTGGAAAGATGTTAAAATATCTATAACATATACCAGTATTTTATCAAAGTGGGGTCCCATGGTCACTTGTGGTGACCTCAGTCTAAGCAGAGTGAAGATGGGATTTTAGGTCTGAAGCTACAATTGAGTTTTGGTTAAAGTTAGAGTAAAGTCAGTGGTGGGACCTCACTATGATATAAATGCATGTGTGTGTGTGTGTGTGTGCACGCACGTGTGTTTGTGTGTGTGTGTGTGTGAGTGTGTGTGTGTCTGTGGTCTTTTTTTTTGTAAGCCACATCAACTCTAAAATTTCAAATTGTAATAAAAAGTCCTAAACAAAAGGCACATAAAATACAAAACAATTAATTTAAAAAAAGCATAAAACATATCAGTTGCAGTGAGAGTATTATTCAATAAATTCACAATTTCCTTATNTAAAATACAAAACAATTAATTTAAAAAAAGCATTTTTCACTAGACACCCACTCTCACAACAACCTACTGTATGTGCTTTGTGCTAAAATTATACTTAGCAGGGAATTTTTTGAAAAATTATTATTTTTTTATTTGTGAGGTTTATGTACAGTTCTTAATTTAATGCCCTCAGTATCTAAACACTTCAGTAATGCGGGTGATTACGTCCAAAGAACTACAAAAATATAACATCAAAATGATCAATGTGACAAAATCAGTGTGGCTATCCGTGTGGTTTTTGAAAATCATGTTCTATTACAACGAAGTCCATTTCATTTCTTCAATTGTATGTCTGCTATAATAAAAAGCAACCAAATGGAGGAACTGCAGACGTTCCATCAGTCTAATTCTTTATAATAGATTTGTAGCAAACATATATGGTGTATTATGTGCTCCTGTAGCGCATTCTGTTAAGTGTGAAGCGGAGATGCTGAGATTGAAGAATCTAGTGTAGTCTGTCCTGGTACAATTGTGTGTGTGTGTGTGTGTGTGTGTGTGTGTGTGTGTGTGTGTGTGTGTGTGTGTGTGTGTGTGTTTGTGTGTATGTGTGTGTGTCCATCCATCCATCCATTCATCCATCTCTTTGCCACTCTGTCTGTTTGTCCATATCACTATCCATCTATACATCCATTTCATCCAGTCATTGGTCCGACTTCCTTGGACATGGGAGAGCGTGGGATGATTTGATGTCACTAAATTGTTGCATAAGAACTGTTTCACCCTGTAAATGAAATACCAAATTAACTAATAAAAAAATTCACTTTTGTCCAGTTGTGTTTATTGTAAACACGTAACCACGTTTTTTTTTTTTTCAACCACAAGCAACATTACAACAGTACATGTACATTCAGATTAAACTGTATATTCACTTTAGTGAACTCATTCATGCCCGTTTCCAGTTTTACTTCAAAATCGAATCCTTCCGTGAAAAGAAAAAATGTGAATGGAGAGAGTAAAGTTCTTGTGGAAGAGATAAATGAGTAAATAAAAATGAGTAAATCAAAATTAAAAGGTTTGATTTGGGAAAAATACAATCAAATGTGGCAAGATAATAATGGAATAAAGTTTGTTATGGAATGAAATAAGGAGTAAATTATGGAATGGAATAAAGAGACAAATGGAGTGTAGAAGTATTAAGTATAGAACAGAAAATAAGCTTGTAAAGACAAAGTGCCATAAACAAAAATATAAAAATTATGGGAAAACATCGAGGAGAGAGGAGACAGTGGAAGGATGCAATTAGAAATCCAAAACAAAAAAACAAAGTGTATTGAAGAAATGGCTTGAGGTGCAAGGGACGAAGAAGCATCGGGTGACACCAAAATGAAAAAAATTACGCACCGCTATAGACGCTGTACTGACGCGGACCGAACGCGCAAGGGCGTGATACGGGCGCGGTAGGACTGGAGTTTAAGGGCAATCACGGGCGGAGCGCGTTCGTAGGACGTTTATTTTACTAATACTACAGTACTACTGTAACTGTTCATCAGTTCATCAACTGTTAATGGCCCTTGGTTTTACCGCACCGGGTTGACAACGGGGATGGTGAACATAATTTGAGTAACGGTAGGAGGAGAATGAAGACGCGGTTGATTCACACTTTCAGAACAGAAGGTGGCGCCAATGCCCTTAAAAGTTAGAGGCCAACCGCCCGAAAGCAAGAAGAAGAAAAAGAACAGCTGTGTGCGTGTATTCGTTCCTCATCATTTCGACATCCGTCAACATGGGGACGCATCAGTTGATTGAATGTATATTTTTTAGCGAGTTTCACCCCACGTTGGGACCGAAAATCACATATCAGGTTACCTTGAAACTTTCTGTAAAGATACGTCTGAGGGTAAATAACTACAACATTTTGTGATGTTTCTGCAGGTTCCTGAGGAATATATCTCGCGCGAACTGTTCGACACGGTGCAGGTTTATATCATCACCAAACCCGAACTACAGAACAAGCTCATAACGGTGTAAGTTCGACCAACGGACGACATGTAGTAATGTACTGTGGTTTAGTTGAGTGTTGGCTAGTTTGCATTGAAGTGAAACTAACCAACCAAGTTTCAAATTACGTTTGTAAATAATATTTAGTGGCTCTGGGTTAAAATCTGGTGTCCACACAGCAGCCTAATCCAGATTTCAATTACAAATCATACAAAGTTAAATGCGATGCAATTTTGTTAGCATATAATTGGCAAATTCAAGAGCAACTAGATATGTAGTTTTGTGGAAAAATGCTTCGCAAACCTTTTTAGATACACCTTTAAAATGGGCAGTTGTGGTCCAGCGGTCGGGAGTTGGATCTGTCACCCAAGCGTTGCAGGTTTGAATCTCGGTCCAATGGGATTCACAACTGAGTCCTTTACCAAGACATTGACCCCCATTTGCACCCCAGACGTCAAGGCTGCCCACTGGACCTTTTATAAGGTTGGGAGAATTTCTCTGTAAACACTACTGATGGTTGCGTGTGAAAATCTCAGTAGATCTGCAGTTTCTGAAAGCACCAACCAGGCCAGTGTTCAAAGTCACCTTTATACTCTATCTATCTAATTTCTATTTTGTACATATTTTCATATTGATTTCAATGTTAATATATCTCATGACATACAAATGAATCTGTAAGCATACATTTGTTGTACTTCCTATAATGCCACCCAGATCACAGATCATTTGAACAGAGCTTTGATTTGTCTTTCCAGAACTGCCATGGAGAAGAAGCTGATTGGCTGCCCCGTGTGTATCGAGGACAAGAAGTACAGTCGCAACGCTTTGCTCTTTAACCTGGGTTTTGTCTGTGATGCCAGAGCGAAAACATGTGCTTTAGAACCTATAGTCAAAAAGCTCTCGGGCTACCTTACGACTCTCGAGGTACGTGTCGTGTTCTAGGCTAGCATGTAAAATGAGTATCTTGAGTTCTAATCTTGTCCTGTGTATGATCAGCTGGAGAGTGAATTCATTTCTAGTGAGAAGAGCAAGCAGAAGCTGCTGCCTTTGATGTCCACTCTCCTGGAGGAGCTGAACATGACTGGACGCTGCACTCTTCCCATTGGTACATCCTCTGACCTTTGACCTTAGTCTCTAGACACTTTTTTCTTCTTAAAATTCTCCATGTTGTTTGTAGATGCCTCCAACACGATCCACCTGAAGCTGATTCAGCAGAGGAGAGATCCTCCGGTTGTTCAGGAATATGACGTGCCGGTGTTCACCAAGAACAAGGAACATTTCATAAAGTCCCAGTGGGATCTCACCACACAGCAGGTCTGAGGATAGATACGGAAGAGGAGAGCTAAACGGTCTGTTTGACATGATGGCTTCTTTGCAGATTCTTCCCTTCGTTGATGGATACCGACACATTCAGAAGATTTCGGCAGAAGCTGATGTTGAGCTGAATTTGGTGCGGATTGCTGTTCAAAATTTATTGTAAGTATTGAGTTTTCACTTTTTCCAGAAAAAGGCCATTGTGTACATTCTCTTTGTAGATGCTGTTTTATTTGTCTGAAAGTGTTTAAAAGTACAATGTGAATAGAAGAACTGATCATAAAGAGCGTCAGGCGGAACTACGGGGTGAACTGGTGAACACGCAGGCGGACTGATAGTAGTAGTAGTAGTAGCATTGGGGTACAACATTGTAACAAAATTACGAGAGAGGGCCGCAGCACATTCAGTGCGCCGCCACTATCTTCTTTGAAAAAAGTAAAGAGCAAGGGTGAAACCGAGCGTTTCAGACAAACAGTTGCAGACATACATGGTTACATTTGACAACATTACACACAGGTCACGTACGCTGGATGGGGTGGATTATAGATACAATTTAAAGCCAAAAAAACTGACAGACAGATAGACACGTACCGGTTAAACAGACAGACCCATTCCATTCCAGTGTAATCCTGTCCAGCTTTTTAGTCAATCCAATCAAGATAAAATATAAATAATATATATTATATAATGTATTAAATAATTTAAAATAATATTAACCTTTTATTTTTGGCTCCCTGTAGGAAAGCTTAAAAGTTTTTTTGATTCTGTATGGTAGTTGTATGAAAAAAAAAAAAAGAAATAAATAAATAACTAAATACAAAATGTATTATTGTTTTAAATGTAGCTCCAGAGATAAAGCGCATTAGAGGTGAGGGTTAAAATTTCAATCACAAAATTTTACCACGCCACATTCAAGCAACCCACCAGAGAATCTTTCTTGTAGTAATTTGGCTAGAAATGTGACTGTTCTCCCCCCTAGACCTCCAGAACTAGTTTTTTTTCCAAATTTGCAGCAGCTCCCCTAGTGGTCATTGCCATGTATCAGATCATTGCTGTCACCTGGTGATCAAATTATGTATTCTTAAGACATTCTTAATATGTATAATTATTCTTGAATTCATCAGTCTTTTTTTGGGAAAAAAATCATTTAAATCTCTGTTAGCTGAACATGAACTTAATGTATCACCAGTGATGCAAAACGCTTTAAACCGTATCAACAGTGATTTTATTACAGGAGGCTTTTAATGTTTCATGATGCTGCTGGAAGCAACAAAACGAAGCTTTGCTGAACTCTCTTCTCTCTTATAGGTATTATGAAGTTGTAACTCTGGTCTCAATATTTCAGGTAATATTTGTTTTGGTCTCTTCATCTGTTTTTTGTTTTCGTTTGGATCAAACTTGAGTTCATTTTGTTTTAATTCTATTGTTCTCTTTCGGCAGTACTCAAACGTTTACTGCATTACACCTAAAGTCCAGAGGTTACTCGATGACAAGCGTCTGCAGGAAGACTGTCTTCACTACGTCAGTAAACTCGGTGAGAGCCTAATAAAAATGACACAAAAACAACGAGACGACCTTTTATTCGAAAAAGTGAATGTTCCCATTGGTTTGGTTTTAATATTTAATATATTGTCTCTCCCCCCAAATTTTTGGTATTGACCAAATATATCCTGATGAATTTTATAAACATTTGTAGAAATTTCTCAGAGAAATTAGAAACATTTCTTCCCTTTCCTTAAAATTAAAAAATTGCAAGGAGCTAATGTTGCACTAGATTCTTTACTTTAATTGGCTGAATCTGGTCTGTCTGTTTTTGTAGTTAAAGGAAACGTTACTGATTTTCAAAAACTACTGGAACTACACAACCAAATGAATCATGATTTGTCAGTGAAACTCAAACAGAAACGGCATCAAATAAAACGATTATGAATAGTACAGATGAATGACATTAGAACATCAGATTGATTATAAATACGTCATGGTAAATAAATGTGGTGATGTTCCTTCAGGTCAGAGGACGAGTCTCCGAGATGTTTTCCAGCTCTACTGTGGCCTGACGCCCGGGACAACGGTCCGTGACCTGTGCTCTCGCTACTCTTACCAACTACAGAGGGTGGATGAGCGGTAACACATCTCCTCCTCTTCCCAGTGTCTGAAGAGCCTTCAGGATCAATCATAATTGGTGCTTTTGTGTTTCCACAGGAAACTGATCCAGTTTGGCCTGATGGAAGGTCTGATTCGACGTCTGCAGAAGTATCCAGTAAAAGTTGCGCGAGACGACAGGAGCCGTCCACCTCGTCTGTACACGGGATGCCACAGTTACGATGAAATCTGCTGCAAAACTGGTAAGACTCACACGAGGCGTTTCGCCTGTGAAAAGTGATGGTCAGTATTGTGTGATTGCAGGTATGAGTTATAAGGAGCTGGATGAGAGATTGGAGAACGACCCCAACATCATTATATGCTGGAAATGATATAAAAACTACTTATGACCGGAAGTTACCGACATCTGATTCAAGGTCAAACATCTAGTGAGAGGTAAAAAACAAGAGACAGGTCATATGTTCTCGGAGGTCATATGGTGCTTCAAGTCTCTGTGAAGAATTTGTTTTCAAATGCTGCTCTGAGATCAGGAACTAATATGTTAGACTTATTAGAAACCATTAGAAGATCTTTGTGACTATTAAGAGCCTTCTCTATTCTAAACTGTGATCCAAATCTAGACAGTTTTTTTTTCTTTTTCAAATTTTTTTTGTCCAGAGAAGCTCTGAACTTCAAATTAAATTAAAACAATAATGAGTCTATACTTCTTCTGCACTTAGTGTTTTTCATGTTAAGGGGCTTATTGATATCTGTGGTACATTACTCAATGATAATGATATTTTACCATAGTATTTCAAGAATGCAAATGTGAAAAAGGAACCTTTGGAAAAAAAACACTTGTTTGATGGACTTACAACTAGATAAAGAAACGCATCTTTTTGAAAAATTTCTTTCTCTAGATGTCGACTTGCAGTGTTTTTCAAAAGACTGAAAAGTGTTTTCTCATTGTAATAAAACGAGTTTTGAGGTCAGCATGATAAGAATTGTCAAGGCAGTCATTTTTTTCCCTGTAAATCTTGTTTGAAACAGACTTAAAGCTTTTCTTTTTCAGGCTTTTACTGATTTTACTGAAGCAACTTGATTAATCTTGAACTGATGATATGACCGTACTTACAATTTTCAACCATACCAGCATTATTCCAATGTCTCTCCAGTCAAACGCAAAAAAAAAAATCATGATTGAATGGTTTTATTTCAGGTTGATTCTTTTATATTAAATACAAAAACTAAAGCAATATGGGATCACATCCACAGCATGTTTTCTGCATTTCTTCCTTGAGTTTTGCAGTCGGACAGACGTGAGAGACATGAGGAGGAAACTCTTAGAATCTAGAATCGAAGCCAATACATGGCACTTCTCATGCGGTTATAGTCGGGGAGCTGCTCCACTGGACCTGCACACAAACACAGACGTGATAATGGTCTGCCAACATGACATTGGACTTGAATGGGTGATGTGTTTGTATCTAAACCCCTCGCCGTGTCTTACCGACTGCAGCCACGGCCGGACATTTATCGTAGATGTATTTGGAGCAGATGTCACGAATAGTCCTGGGCGTCACGGCCTGATGAGAGAACACGACATCAACCATCACACTGACATCACCACCGTCTGTCGGCTCAGCATTCGTACCTCGATTCTAGCATCCCACTCCGCTAACGGTATACGACGGCCATAGTTTAGAACGTGCCTGCCGATGTCGTCACAGACCGGCGTCGTCCCTACGGGCCAGAAGAAACCAGACGCTTGAACACGTGTCAGATACGTACAATCCTTCTCAACATGTCTCACCATTCAGCTGCCCCACCAAGCTGGACTTCAGCACGTTCTTGCCACGAGCTACGTCACTTTCCGTCACCGTGGTGCACAAGTTCATCCTGTGATCAAGAAACACTGGTTCTATCAGGACACAACACATCAGGACTAGTGCATGATGGGTATTTCAAGATAATGCACACAATCATGTTCAAAAGAGATAGATTTAACATCCGTGTGTGTAAAAGATTGCTCTTTTACACTGAGAAAAACAAGTGAAACCTTTGCGATTGTTCTCATCCAGATGTGTTCTTGTAAACTTTACCCATAAACATTTGTGTTTTCTGCAGTTGTGTGAATTTGCATCAGTCGCATCCACTTACCAGGCATTCTGAGCCCAGTGCATCATGTCCTCGATTTTGTGTTTGTCTGTGACAAAATGAAAGCCCAGCAATCCAGTGTCACTGTAGGCCGAGTGAAAAGCCTGGAAGCTGTGACACAGGTCCAGTTCAGCAGCCCGACGAGCCAGAGGACTGCTCAAGTTCTACGCACACACACACACGGTCAATTAGGTCCGACGTATCCGGAAAAACTTAGACGTAATGTAATGAGCTTAGATGTAAATGTGTGTTTACATGCTGCACTAAAACACCATCTTGTGACATTTTCAGACAAAGGTTTTAGCAAAAAGATTGTAAATCCATGTCGCACTGACCTTGCCTCCACCAAAGGTGATGTCATAACTGCCGATGATGGCATTAGCGACCATGAGTGGCACGATGTCAGGACTCGCCGCTCCTGCTCCCTCCACCGCGATAGCCACGTGTGCAAGAGGCAGAGCGTCGTCACGCAGTCGAATCTACAACAGTTCAGTTGAAAATTTAAAACGTATGATTATGAGACTCCTTAATGTTAAACAATTCATTGAGTGCAAACGCGGTAAAACGGCTAATCCACGTGTGTCATTTAGGCGAGACCCACCTCACTCCCAGTGAAGCGGCACGGCGGCAGGACAGGAACGGCGTCCCCCTCATACTCGGAGGAGACGCCGCTGAAGTGCTGCTGAGCGAGAGCCACCAGCTCTTCGTGATGGACCCCTGAAGCACAAGGCCGTCAGCAGTCAGCTTTAGTGGGCACAGAGAGCACGAGCAGAGAATTACCTCCAGCGGAAGCCAGAACCATCCGTGGAGCTTTATAGTGGCTGTTGATGTACTCAACCAAGTCTTGTCGGGTCAAACTCCTTCAAAAAAAAGTCAGAAGAAAGGTATAAATCCACAGTACGGTACAGAATAAAAATCCAGCCATGTGATCTACATCCCCATTGCTGATTGGCCACGTTGACTGTTTATCCTTTGGTCGATGAACAAAGATCCTTTTAATGTATTTCTAGTAACATTAATCAGCTTATTTGCCATAATTGAGACGAAAGAATCTTGAAAAGAAACTAGAAGATAAAGCCAACAACACGAGCTTAGCAGTAGAGACCTGCTGTATCATGGTCGTTGTGCGGAATATTGTCAGTATAGTGCAGAAGCGAATGGTGCTTATTACAGTTGGTATGGTTCAAGCTCAGACCGTTTTCACAACACAACCTAACTGATCCAAAGTTCTACTGAAAGCATATCAAGACCACCTCTCCAAAGAGGTCTCGATATGCTTGGTTTGGTTCATCTTTAGAGCAGACTAGATGTAAAATCAAAATCTCGATTAATTGAACATGATCATGATTAATGAACTCACAATTCATTTGCCAATAAATAATTTGCACATTTGGAAACAAAAATTATTCTCAAAATGTTTGGTGGTGGAAACAGTTTTTCAGCAGTGTCTACACTTGACTTCATTTTGTTCTATATCAACCTTCCTGAAGCCAAAATGTGTCCAAATGACGGACACCTCGTTGTTTTAGTGTCTAAGCTCTCCTTGCTCAAGGTCTAATTGCCCAGCCCTACTACTGATATAATTCAACTGTACCAAAAAAGCCCCTTAACAAGACCCTTAAAACGTAAAAAAAAAAAAAAAAAAAAAAAAAAAAATCTGATATAAACAAGCACCTGGCATTGGCAGAAGGACCCAGGACGCTGTTTGACAGGGTGGTGCCCTGGAAGGCCGTGGCGTGGAGAAGATCCAAGCAGACGTCCTGCAGACTCCCCTCCACCTCCTCCAGCTCCCTCAGCACCACACTCCTCTGCTGCTCCACATCCGCCTCGCTCAGCGCGCCGTTCTGCACCACCTCTGACAGCAGCTCCACCGCTGAGGACACAAGACACGTCAGACCCGCGCAGGCCGCACTTCTCTCTGGGGCGAGTCCTCACCTTTGGGGAGGTCCGTGGACAGGAGCTTCATGTAGTAAGCAGTGTGTTCGCGGGACGTGTACGAGCTGAGGTGAGCTCCCATCGACTCCACCGCCTGCTCAAGGGCCGCGTGCGGGAACTTCTTTGTGCCCTGTAAAAAACATGGCCACAGATGACACAATGTCTAAAAATAATGACTTAATGAAAGTAATCAAGTGGTTAAAAATTGGAAAACAACTCGAATATTGACAGTCGGAAATCAATTGAAAAACTCTGGACAACATTGACTTAAAATGCATTAGTAGTTTGGCTGTAAATTGATTTTTACTACATTATCAGAAGCATTCAAGCTTTATTTTTCCACAAATACGTTACTTGGAATAGTAAAGCAGAATTTATCATCCAAAGATCATGCCAAAAATGCAGGCCTAATTTTTCCCAAATCATACAGCTTATGACCAAATCAATGTTATAGATTAAGGTTATCGCAGACGTGTTTTATGTAAAATAGCATTTTTGAAATGGAAAATTGAAATAAAAAAAAACAAAATTGCAATTTACCTTGAAAGCCATGTGCTCCAGGAAAAACCCAGCACCATTATTCTTCTCCGACTCGTACCGACTCCCAGTGTTGATCCACAGACCCACCTTCAACACAATACATATTTTACATTCAAAACGTGTTATTTAGTAATGAAAATTGAAAACATCACACTGATAAATCTGTACACATCATTAAAAACAAATCAATTGTCTGCTATTTGCCATTCTGATCAAAACATCACCGCTTTAAAGAGTTACTCTGCAAGTAGTTTTTTAAAACATAGTCACTAAATCTTTGATACAACATTTAGTGCTGATGATTTCACAGCCAACTGATTGTTACCGTGCAGGTGGGCTGGTTGGTGGTCTCAGACGCGACCCTCAGGCCGTTGGGCAGAGTGGTAAGCCGCGTCTCTGCAGCGCCCAGCAGAGCGCTGGCATACGTGGCCTGTCCTCGCTTCAGGTACGACTGCAGAGACTAAAACAGAACAGACACAAGCTCAATGTCAGCGCTGTGGCCTTCAGGTGCCTCCATCAGGGCTACGCAACACTGGAGCTCGTGGGTTCGCATCTAGTGCTGATTTTCACTTTGGATTTAATAATTATAAAAATAATTGTTGGCATGAAAAAAAAAGATAAAATAGTCGAGATTCACACTACACAACATCCAAGAAGGAACACTAACTTTTAAAATCAAGTAAAAACAGCGATGTCGCAGATCCCAATTCCAAAAACAAGTTAAAAATAAAAACCGTTAAATCAAAACAAAGGCCACATTATTATCTTAACAAAGAAACAACATTAAAAACTATTTTTCTAATACTGTGTCAATTTTTATTATTTTATTTATTTATTGACGGAATGTTTGTTTCTACCATGTTAAACCTTTGCATTTTTTATGCATATTAGTTGCTTGAATCACTTTTTATTGTATTACATGTGAAAGAAACATCAGTAGTAACATTTACATTTATAATTAGTTTATAACACTTCTAAACATTTGTATTCATCTTTAGTATCACACAACATTACTCCCGTTTATCCTTCCGTTTTCATATACACTCGTTTAATAATTTAATTTATTTTAATCACTCGTTCTCTTATTGGTTAATACCGTTCCGAAAATCCGCAATACTGTTTGTGACGCTCACATTTCGAAAAATCTAAATTAAACAATTAAAATAGCTAAACTAGAGAAGCAAAAACACCATCTCCTAAACTTGAGTTACATCACTGTGTAATACAAGTAACACTTGAGACGGTGCAAGTAAATAATAAAACAGCTCCACGGCGAATGACTGAGGCTTGGCTTTAATGACCTTGCCGGCATTTCGGCTTATTAACAACGGTCAAGTCTAAAGTGAAGCGGAACAAAAAGTGAATCTGGGGTTCAGAACAGAACACGGTTCAATCTGCGTCACGTCAGGGGGAAGCGAATCTTCGCGACACGGTTTCGATCCGACACGACGCTCTAACCTTCGCGGTGTCACTGCTGCTCAGTTCTGCTTGCTAAGTGGCGAAATCACGCCACGATTTCGACATCGCCACGAATTTCCACTCGCGTGAACACCAAACGACATGTGAAGGAAGTTACATGAATTTATTTACTCACACTCCGAACCTGACTGACAGTCCCGGAGACCCGAAACATAGTGCTCGCCATCTTGTCCAGAGTGCGGGAGGCTGCCGCTACGTCTTCTTCTTCTTCTGCTGCAGTCTCTTCTTCTTCAACGCCACGCAATAGAATCCAGCGCCACTTGCCGGACCGGAGACAAGATCTTCCGTAACGCGCTGTACAGTATTTAATTTAAATAACTTAGTATTGAATAATATTGAAAATATCTTTGAAAAAAATGTAATTTGTTGCCTCAGTCAAGATACTATTCGTGCCTATACTGTATGTCGTTTATTCTGAGGGCGGTGTTTGAGTTTAATGGAGAAATGCTGAAGGATTCATTTATCATTTAAATGCTAATTTATTTTTTGCTAAATTAAATGTATACTGCCACATAATTCGAGTTTATAAAAAAATCAGTTACTATATAACTACTTTAATCAGTTTGGCAGAACATTTACCATCTTTAATTTCATTACAACACTGAAAACAAAACAAACGCATTGTATTGTCTATAGGATCATTATAGAGGAATTTGAACCAAATGTGAAGCAAAGCATTAGATTTACCAGTTTTGGATTGTTCATGTCAAGGTGAGTTTGTGTTCACTGCGGAGTTTGGAAAATTGCTGAGTGAGAGCGCGTGTGTCGCGCTCTATGATTAATTGGCCACCAAATCAGAGTTTGTCTGGTCTGAAAACACCACATGCACAGAGAGTTCTGAATAGTTTTATTACTGGTTACACGATCATAGCACCTACAGAGCAAGCAGTGAAGGAAATGCAGAGGAAATGAATTCCGTTTAAGGCAGAGTTCTGAAACAAAAGGGCTGTAATGATGAAGCCTTGAAGCAAATCTTCAAGAACGACAGCGTGAAAACTAAAGCACAGTTTCTCACATTCACCAATCACATCAGTTCCTTTCTGATTGGTCCAGAAAATGATGCCATGCCATTGGTCCAGACGTGAGCCAAATTCCGTGTCCAATATTTACACACTTTTCACGATGCAGACAGATCTGATGAAAAACAAAATCATTCGAAGAGGCTTTCTTCTGTCATATTTATCCATTTCCAGAATAAAGTTTTTTAAATGCATTAATTTTAGCATCAATGCATTGTGTTTCTTACACAGTTTTAAAATTTTAAAATTAAAAAATCATAACACTTGTCTCATAATGATTATCTTTTTTTAAAAATAGTGTTTCTTTTTTTCTATTCGATATATCAACGCAGAAATTCTTCTCCATAAAGTTTGTCTCTATGTTTTTACCAAATTATAATATTAACAAAATATGGCATCAAAAGTCTGTGAGAACCTAACCATGCTACAAGCCTTAGTTAGACATCCCATGAGTACAATAGTTCTACATCACTGATTATCTAACTGTGAAGCAAAGCGGTGAGTTTGCTTAGAAAACAGCAGTCCAGCTCTCACCATTTCTTGTTCCGAGGTTTCAGCTCCTCGGCCGCATTCCTCAGAAAAATGTAGTTCTTCTTCTGTGGATTGTAATACTCATGACCCTGAGGAACAGAGTTTAGAATTAAACATTACTAGCAATCCATTTCAACAGTGCATCTCTGAAAAGAAGATCTAGTGATTTTCATTCCAAAAATAAACCCAAGTGAGCTGATACTTGTTTATATTCAGTGAATGTAATCAAGAAATCCTCATACTCAACCCTACTTAACTCTGAGAGCAAATATGTGGGAGTTTGTAGGCGGTTTCATCCATTTGTAATGATACACTTTTAATAAGTACATTTGAACACCTTATTTTAACCTTTTTACCTTATTTAAGTGTTGAACGGTGAGCTGTTAACGTAACGCTCTCGTTGCACAATTAAAAAAAACGATCAGCATTAATCTGTCGCCAAAGTCGGGTTGGGAGTTGATCTATTCCACTCAAGGTCGATAATTTGGCGTGGATGTACACACTAACATCTCGCACACATCACTGCATCATGTATGATCTAACATGCCGTTTCAGTGTTTGTACTTGCAGAACTCACAAGACGGAGCTCGTACCTTTGACCAGTCGTAGCTAGAAGCATAGGCAAAGATGTTGCCATTGTTATTGAAGCAACACGCTGTTATGGGCTGATCCAACTGTTCCGAGGTCTTAAGTTTAGTGCGGGCATCTTTGTCCCAGAAGCTGAAGCGTCCATCCGAGCCAACGGTGGCCAGGGTTCCATGCACGGGATGGAAAGAGATCGCATTCACCTACAAACCAATGGGAATTTAAAACAGACGTTTTGTACACACACACAAATGAGTCGGAGAGGTTATAAGAGCGCACAGCGTAAATATCTTGTGGTGTGGCTGTGTTGGTTCCATTGGACCTGTGGCATTTGAAGGTGAAATTATCTTTGGCTCTGAAGGAAGGAAAAAAAAAAAAAAAAAAAACACAAAACAACAAGTATTAATATTAAAATTTCTCACATGAAAGGTTTGTTTGTGGTTGACCAACAGAAAAAAAATGTGCACACTCACGGGTTCGGTGGGTTTATATAGTGAATGGCGACTCGTCCCTCTATGCTGCCCAGAGCGAAGCCGGTAGGTTTGGACTGTTTGTCCTTAAAGATGGCCACACAGCGGTGCTGCAACACACGCGACAAAGAATGTTTACAATTGAGTATGCAGCAGCT
>SOMO01000009.1:914194-954244 GCA_028128575.1 Paedocypris carbunculus | reverse complement strand
GAAGAGCCTGACCTGATGTTTCAGAGGAGATTCAATACGTCGAAACTCCGAAGGCTGGTTTTCCAGCTGGTAAACAATCAGACCTCGTTCTGCCGTGGCTACAACAGCCATAGGATAAACCTAGAAACAATACGGCCATAAAATCGTAAATCGCATATATCCTTTTAGGATTTTATAGCCCCCTAGTTCAGAGCACTTTACCACATCTGCGCAGTAACACCTCTCCGGCATCTGCAGAGACATCATTGGGTTTGGAGAGCGAGTGTCCCAGAACTGTTCACACAAGACCAAGACGTCAGCTGACAGTGATACGTATACGAATAATTTAAAATACAATCACAATAGATAAAACTTGTAAAAAAAAAAAAATTCTTCTAATGGCTATTCTTACGCCGCCCATTACAGTCAAAAACAATTTGCTCTTTACCATCCGTTTTCTGCTTCCTCACAATAATATAACCACAATTACTGTAATTCATTAGGTGTGGGAAACAATTGTTAAAGAAAGAAAATTGTTACTAAATGTTTAAAGCTGTGTAGTGATGAAGCACCTTCAGTGTTTTGTCCCAGCTGCCCGTCATAATACAGTTGTAGTTTGGAGCTTTGATCCAGTGAATAGTCCTGACTGGAGCATCGTGCTGTTCATAGGAGCATAAGAACAATCAGAAGAATATAGAAAGCTGAAGAGGTTAGAAGCCAGAACCGCTTACCTGTGCAATCTGAATGGCCTGATTGCGGTTCAAATCCCACATCTTAGCTGTTTTGTCACAAGACGCTGTGAAGACTTTACTACCATCCTTGTAAAAACAGAGATTAACAGAATGTATCAGAAGTTGTTAAAACACTCATATTGAACGCATAATATTAGAATATCAGACGTGAAGCTGACTTGTGAGTGGAGTGAATGAAGTGAGTAAGAGAGAGACAGAGACAGAGACAGAGAGAGAGAGAGAGAGAGAGAGACAGAGAGAGAGAGACAGAGAGAAAGACAGAGACAGAGAGAAAGACAGAGACAGAGAGAGAGAGAGAGAGAGAGACAGAGGGAGAGACAGACAGAGAGAGAGGGACAGAGAGAGAGAGACAGAGAGAGAGAGACAGAGAGAGAGAGACAGAGAGAGAGAGAGACACAGAGACAGAGAGAGAGAAAGACAGAGAGAGAGAGACAGAGAGAGAGAGGAGATATAACTGTGCATGTTTCTGATGCTCTTCCAGAAACAGTACAGTCTTACATCACTCCAGCACACGTCCAGAACCGGGCCTGTATGTATCTGCTGAGCTTTGGGGACCGTTTGACCATTATCTTGAACCTCCCAGCAGCGAACCTGACATTCAGACCAAAGATCCAATTCATTCACTTGTGCAAAAATCAACAGTTTTCACTGTAAATAATATGTTCCAGAATAACAAACCTGAAAAATACTAAGAGTACTTTGACTTGAGCATAACCAAATATACAGAGAAAATGTCTTACATCATTGGCCCACGAGCCTCCAATAAGGAAATTTCCAGGCATGGTTGGTGGACTGAAGGCCAAGCAGCTGATACTGTCATCTGGCGGAGAAGTGACTTCAACATCCTGAAATCCACAACACCATTCAATTAATTTAACACATACAACAGTTCAAACAGGCACATCATGGCGCTGTGTTCAGTGTTACGGCCAGAGTTTGAATTTTGCTTTGTTGTGGTTCAACCATGTGTTTACAACACCAAAAGCTACAGTATTCGTCCGATTACTATGGAATGTCTCATTTTTAGATCCTTCAGATATGTATAAGTGGGAAAGTACCCGCATGCTTTTTTTTGGAAAAGTTTATTCTGGTTTGTGAACTTATGCAAATGTTTGTGTTTATTGTACGAATTTGCGTGATTGATTGATTGTGTGTGTGTGTGTGTGTGTGTGTGTGTGTGTGTGTGTGTTAGTTAAAATTGTGTTTTACAGTGTGTTTAAAACGTGATCACCTTCATTGGATTGTGACTGTCTGTTGTGGCGCTGCTGAACACACCGGTTCCTCCGGAAACGAAGCCAGCGTTCGGCCCGAAGATACTCATTTTACTTAGTTACCTGAGGAGAAACAACACACCAACAACAACACAAACGTTCGATGCATCAATCGTGAAAAACTATTACAATAAAAAGAAAAATGTAAAAGTAAAATTCAAATGAGATTCTGAGCACCGTGGTGCAAAGCATCCGCGTTATTTGGAGTTGCTTGTCAAATGTGCAACACTGATTCGTTTTCCGCGCTAAAACGCATTATTTCAACGTACAGCGAAAACCATCTGACTCTGGTAGCTTTTTTTGTTAAACATACACACGCGTTGACTGTGCCTTAACATTGTTGAATTCCACTTACTTACTGTGATATAAATTAAAACAACTTCCACAGAAACACTGCGCGGTAAAGAAGTACGGTCACTGCACTTGCTTCCGTCGCACAGTATGACGGCTAGACTAGAGGACGTCTTTCTTCCGGTGTCGCGTTTGTAGTTTTAGAAGTTTTTTCCATGTTGCGAAGAAGCATTTATGTGGAGATGTGAGAAAGAAAATATGAATGTTTCCAATATATACATTATTTGACAAAGAAATAGGTTAGCGTTACCAAAAATCAAAAACAAAAAAATCAAATCAAAAATATTGAATGATGAAATGTACATACATCACACCATAAGCAGATTAAATTCATATGTACAAGTTAGTTCACAAGGAATATTCATCCATTCATTTCTGTACCGCTTTCCATTTCTGGGTCATTGCCCACGGGGTGCTGGAAGTCAATGCCAGCAACTGCACACCCTGAATGTCAAATCACAGAACAGGAAACACACATTGACATACTCACTTACACCATTTGGACTTTTGTTTTCAAACTCATATTCTTCTACATGTTTTGGACTGGAAAATCCACAAAAGCAAGAAAAAACATCCAAATGTGATGAACAAAGACCCCGATAAGACCTTGAACCCAAGTCTCAGATATCCTTTTTTTCTGTGAAGTAGTCTTCACTGAAAAAAACATTTATAAAATTGATCTAATGTAAATTCTCTCAGTAGATATTCTGCATGCTTGTTTTTGTATTTTTATATATGTTATGTGTTAGGTTCGCTATTTGCGTGTATTAATTGAAGTCAAAAGACTTCTTCTTTTATGACGGCGGCGCGCGGCTGTCTTTCTCTCTCCGGTGCAGAATCTGTCAAGGACGGATTCCGGAGACAAGGTAAGGAGCAAGGAAACCAGTGTTAGAGTATAACAGAGTGGTTTATTCAAGCATCCCTAGCATATCTGCCATTCTGGGCTTTGGGTTGACATCTTATAGCCATATGTGACTCAGCAATAGAACACGCGTCAGTCCCGGTACGTACAGACAGAACAAGGTGTTTATCAGTGACTATCTAAAACACAGATGTGCAGGGGAGGGGTTCTCTTGTGGTCCATACGTTGAGTCACGGAAAACAGAAAGGCGTGAATAGAATACGTCATTTAGTCAGCAGTTTCATAGCTAATCTTATCCGGTCAGGTGGCCTCTGACGAGGCTTTAAGCTTATCAAATCAGAAGAGCACGAGCTGTAGTCCAAGTGGAGAGCAAACAGTTTGGTTACAATCAAGATTAACATTACCCATCAGGATTCTAAATATAGGAATACATAAAATCTAATGAGACTATAAGGAGAATAAAACATAAAAGCACAAGGGTATAAATCCATTCTCACATTATGTATCGGCATATTTAGTCAAAGTCAAAGAAGCTTTATTGTCATTTCAACTACATATAGCACAGCAATACACAGTGAAACGAGACAACGTTTCTTCAGGACCCTGGTGCTACACAGAACAGATCACAGTCCACACAGAACAGAGAGATCTGTACAACAAGTGGAGAGGCAAGCAAAATAAATAGGGGTACACAAGTGCAACGACAGAACAGGACACGAAGACAGGACAGACTGACAAGACGAGGTGCACACCGACTAGTGCACGGGGAGAGAAGACATAAGTCGGGGTGTCCAAGCTTCCCTCATCTTGAGTGGACGGATGTTCCTCAGGGTACCACTGCAAGAGAAGCGAGAACAGAATGAGTGAGACAGCTAAACAATCTATGTAGATATATGTTCTGAGATACAGCCCTGTGTGTGAAGAGGTCCAGATCTTCCTCAGCTCCGTGCAGTGTTGAGCAGTCTGGTGGCCTGGGGAAAGAAACTGTTGCACAGTCTGGTCGTGAGGGTCCAAATGCTGCGGTACCTCTTACCAGACGGCAGGAGACTGAAGAGAAGATGAGAGGGGTGGGGGTGGTCATCTACGATGCTGTTCGCCTTGCGAATGCAGCGCGTTGTGTAGATGTTCACAATGGATGGAAGAGAGACACCGATGATCTTCTCAGCAGTCCTCACTATCCTCTGCAGGGTCTTATGATCCGAGGTGGTGCAGTTCCCAAACCAGACAGTGATGCAGCTGGTCAGGATGCTCTCGATGGTCCCTCTGTAAAAGGTGGTGAGGATGGGTGGTGGAAGGCATGATCTCCTTAGCTTCCTCAGAAAGTAGAGCCGCTGTTGGGCTTTCCTGGTGATGGAGCTGGTGTTGAGTGACCAGCCGAGGTTCTCCGCCAGATGAACACAGAGGAATTTGGTGCTCTTGACAATCTCCACTTGGGCTCCGTCAATCTCCAGCGGCGAGCGGTCACTCTGTGATTTCCTGAAGTCAACAACCATCTCTTTTGTCTTTGCAACGTTAAGAGACAGGTTGTTGGCTATACACCAAGAAGTTAGATGTTCCACCTCTTCTCTGTACGCCAACTCATCATTCTTGCTGATTAGACCTACCACAGTCGTGAGTCAGCAGAGTGAACAGCAGTGAACTGAGTACACAGCCCTGTGGAGCTCCAGTGTTCAGTTTGATGGAGATGGAGATGCTGTTCCCGATCCGGACGGACTGAGGTCTTCCTGTCAGGAAGTTGCAGAGAGGTGTTGAGCAGGCTCAGGGATGATTGTGTTGAATGCTGAACTGAAGTCTATGAACAGCATTCGAACGTATGTGTCCTTGTTGTTTAGGTGAGTGAGGGCGAGGTGGAGGGTGGTGGTGATGGCGTCGTCCATGGAGCGATTTGGACGATACGCAAACTGCATGGGGTCCAGAGATGGTGGCAGCAGGTTCTTAATCTGCCTCACGGTAGTCGTTGAAAAAAATACCCTCTCAAGGGTATTAGAAACTTGCGTCCATATTTACAAAGTAGTTCAGCAGCATCTGTTCCACTGTGATTATTAAATGAATTAACTCTATTGATCCCGCGGAATCTGTCTTAAATAAACAATATTCACGATTTTTGTTTAATAAAAAAAAACACACCACTGTAAATTATTTTTAATTGCAATTTTACTCAGAATTTTTTTGCGCGGTTTCTCACAAATGAGAGGTTAATAACTGGCATTCTGACTACATTTCACAAGACCCACCAGCCCGCGTGCGTTCGCCATTGTTTTTAACGCCTATCTGTTAGTTTACGCAAATTCAAGACACCAGTTTACGCCATTTTCGCGGCGTTGTTCTGTAGCGTGGATTCAGCTCAACAGTGAAATACTACGTCAACAAACGGGGCGGAACGAAGCGCTGGTGTGGACGACATTTTCCCGAACCCCCTGCCCACGAAAACAAGACTTTTCGAAAACAAAGCGACCGATTTTTACATTTTCATCAAAAGATTTACTTGTTTGGATCACATCGAGCAGTGAAAAATGAGAGGAAGTTCATCCTACGGAGACAGAGACCGAGATCGAGGACGGGACAGAGGGTAGGAACTTATATGCATTTGAACAAGTATTTGAACATAAATATGCGTTTAAAAGGGCCACACATCCCGCATACGCGCTGTGACAAAATTCTGAGTAGTGCATTTCCTTTAAATCCTTTGATAAAATTAGGTAGAACTTTTCGTGTACCGTAAGGCCTTTTGAAAATTATCCACACGTTTTCGACGTTGTTGTTGTTGTTTGTTTGTGTGTGTGCGTGCGTGTTTTGGGTGCGCGCCAGTGCGTTTTGATGTTATTTTCAAATAATTTCCATTTTCCTCTAGATAACTGAAAGCTGAGATGATCTTTGTAGCTTCATTCTGGTTGTCTGTGACTTTGGCCCTGTACTAGTTCAACACACTGGTGAGCAAAAAACGGCGACGTAAAAAGACGACGTAGCTTTTACTTTTCATCACAAATCTTCACCAAAATTAGCTTTTCTGTTAAACTGTTAATTATTTTCACATTTCCTTTTGAATTCTTATCTATGGGCACACGTGATCAAATGCCCATTTTTTCTTGAAACAAACACACTTTCATATTTCTTCAGAAAAAGCATTGCCTACATGTAAAATGTGAAAAAAACGTTTTAACATTTTTAACAAAATGAAAAAAAATATTTGCGTAAAAAGTACTGCATTTACACAAATATGAGCACCCACCTAATTTTTGGTTATCAAACCTAAGTTGTGACTTGTATCATTTCGATATCGTTTTACTTCAATAATAAACCAAAAACAAAGTTGATTCTAGTGATCAGAACTCCATCTCCCAGAATTCTCAGCCGAGCCCAAGATGCTTTGCTCTTCAATCCATGTGAAGATGATCTTGGCGAAGCATTGGGAAACCCTGGGCAGCAAACCGAGTGATTTGATTGTGTTGGTTCCCTGGTATTGACTTTTTGTCTGTGTTGTTCGTTTTCAACTGTTCTCATTCCACCTCCCTGCATTTGGACTTTGTTTCTAGCCGTTAGCGCTAATTTACCGGATGCTCTGTTTCAATATTAATTGTTTTTTGTTATAACAGGTTTTTTAGCCCCTGCTAAGTGTCACTGGATGACTAATATTTCGTTATTTCTGTTATTGAGTTAATAAAAACGTGTTTCAATTTATTTGTGATTACTTCTCATCTGAAATATGGAACAATTAGTGCTTATTTTTTGGTGCATATTTGAAATCTAAAAATAAGCACCCTCCAAGTTTTTGAGCAGCTAAAATTGGGGGTAAAATGGTTGCTTATTTTTCGTAAATACGGTATTTTTAACACACTAACATCACAAGTAGCCAATTAATTTTTATTGGCTGATAGTGAATCAGATTAAAATAACAGTGTACTCACATTTCCCATTCATCCATCCATGATCCATCCATCTTGAATGAAGGCACATTATATATATGATTAATGCACATTTCAGGCTTCATTCAGGCTTAGAAGTGCAGAGATCTAATCCAAGTGTCGCACAGGCCGCGTTTTGGATCTGGTCGAGTCGCTCCAGCTCCTCCAAAAAAGTTTGGCAATCCAGGAGATCGACTGAGGAAGAAGAAATGGGATCTGGATCAACTGCCCAAGTTTGAGAAGAACTTCTACACTGAACATCCAGAGGTTCATCGGACGAGTCAGGTAAAGGCCAGAAATCCTTTTCTGAATATATCATAATTTGTCAGATGAGATTATAAAAATTGTCTTCTCTAATGACACTGATCTCTGTCTTTGTAACAGTATGACGTTGACGAGTTTCGCAGGAAGAAGGAAATAACCCTCCGAGGCTCCGGGTGCCCGAAGCCCGTGGTCAGCTTCCATCAAGCACAGTTCCCTCGTGAGTTCCTTGATTCTGTAATTTTCTAAGCCAAGGCAAAACATATACGTAGAAGATGTTTTACAGGCACTGATGAATGTTTTGTTTTGTTGCTCGTTTATAGAATATGTATTGGATGTACTGACACAGCAGAACTTTAAGGACCCCACAGCCATTCAAGCACAAGGTTTTCCTCTGGCTCTCAGTGGGAGAGACATGGTTGGAATTGCTCAGACTGGCTCTGGAAAAACACTTGCGGTTAGTGACCTGAAGTTTGCCTTCGACTGTGGAAAACATAAGAATTCATTTTAAGGCATTCCACTCTTTTCCACAGTATCTGTTGCCTGCCATTGTACACATTAACCATCAGCCCTACCTGGAGAGAGGAGACGGACCCATTGTAAGTCACAACATACTTTGAAATGAAAAATTATAGAGACATTTTGACGAATCATTGCAGTTGCCCTTTGTGTTACCAATTTAACTTAAATCATCATAATTTTTGTCAAGTGATCCTCAAAAATGTTCTATGAATGTGAGGTTAAAATCTAGTTGTAGTATTGTTGTGATTGTATTACACGTCTTTACGAGAACTTCCTTGAGCCATATGTTAAAATACGGAGGCATTCTTTTGATGTGGAAACACCTGAAGGGATCACTTTTATGTCCTGATATGTTCTCTTTTTAACTTCCCATAACTGGCCAAAAAAATAGAGATGATGGATTCCATCATTTAAATTTATTCTTCATTCACACCTTGTACGTTGGAGTAAGTAGACGTTTTGGACGTTCTTTTATTCTGCTATGTGTTCTGTGTAGTGTCTGGTTTTGGCACCTACACGTGAATTAGCTCAGCAAGTCCAGCAAGTGGCATTTGAATATGGTAAATCCTCCCGCATCAAGAGCACGTGTGTGTATGGTGGAGCTCCGAAGGGTCCACAGATAAGAGATCTGGAGAGAGGTATGAGACAACTTAATCAATCTTTAATTTCTGTCAGTGAAATTTTGGGTGTACTGTACAATCTGCTAGGTATTTTCTGGACGTTTTTTAATGCTCAAGTTTAATGTAGAGGATGTGAAAACCTCAGTGGACCCAGACAGGGATCTTATAAGAACGGAACAGTTTAAAATACAAATAAAAAAATTATTTTCAGTGATTCAGTGATGATTTTTGCAGTGTTGTAATGTATTTAATAATTCAAATTAGGGCTGCACCATATTGAGAAAATATGCAATATGCGATATTGCTGTTGAATATTGCGATAACGATATTGCTTGCGATATTACATATTCCCATATAAGAGAACCCAAAACTGTCTGAAAAGTAAAACTACTGATTACTAAAATGAATCCTCATACTAAAATAAACAGGCAATATGTTTTTTATCAAATTTAGTTTAATTTGGGCTAAAACTGTCTAGTAGTGTAAACACTTAAACTAAAAACCTGGTATTAACTGGCAATCTTGCATTAAGTCTTTGACTAAAAAGCGTGTGACGGCGTTTGTGATGGCGGTTCGATGTTTTTCACACAGTGTTGCTTTTTTAAAACGTTGATCAATCGTCTGTTGTTGGAAACATTTGTTGTAAAGGTGTTGACAACAAAAAGTCTTTCTGGATATTTTATTATTCTAAATATTCAACCCTGAAAATCAGGTTGTCAAAAAACAATATAACAACCACATAATATTTACAATACTTCAATGTAAATACAATGAATAAAACACATAATGTAATGTAAAAGTAATGTTCAATAATCACCACTACACTTAAAAATAAACATTCAAAGGTACAGTATAATGCACCGTTGAGGACAAAATTATTAGCTCTGTTTAAAAGCACTTTTGAAATGCTTTTCAATGATTGTAGGTGAGGCTAATAATTTTATTCTCAACTGTAGATGTTTGCTGTATGTGGTTCGCTGAGTGTCATCTTTGCTGAGTAAACACACACGCACACTTCAGAATAAAATCCTTTTTCAGGTAGTAAAATGTCGGAGTTGATAGCAGACTTACTTTACCGTTGTGTTTCCTCACTCATTCTCCCTGTTTATTTTCAGTTTTTTTTTTTAAACTCGACCGCTGCTGGAGTCGACTCACATAGTGTCTATGGCGCAGGTAATAAGCGCGTGTCACCGCGCAGGTGTCCGTCACGTGCGTCCGGCGTCATCATGTCCACAAGATGCGCCCCAAAATACGACAGAGGTAATCTTTCCTTTTATAATATTTAAATGATCGCGCATATCTAAGTTTTGCTCGATGTGCTCGCCGCGGGCAAACGGTCTGACAGAAACCGCTGGTCGTAGATCAGAGAGTTTCCTCTCGTCGTGACCACAGTTTTGCGGCACGACTTGCACAGTACCGATGCTTGATACACATCTTCTCTGCTGAAGCCAAACTACTGCCAGATTTCAGAAGTGCCCTTTTTTAGGCACAAGTTCGTCCCACTAATCTTTTAAACACGCCTCTCCTTCTGCCACGTTCATGTCCTCTCCTCATCTGCGCATTGCTCGCTCAGGTTCACTCTTCAGCCGGTCTAGCCAATAGTATAACGTCTATTTGGGAGGCGGGCAGAATGGTCCCTTTCGATTGGTCAGATTTGGATGATGCAGACGATTGACACGCCTTTTATTTATTTATTTTTTTTTTTACTCAAGTATTGCATACCCTATTATCGCATTAACGGTGTTTTTGCGGTATATCGTGCAGCCCTAATTCAAATCTATAGCAGCGTACTGAAGGGGTTTGAGAGTCTTTTTAGTTTCAGAATTCAAAATATAATATCTCAATATTATATTCATAACAGTATTACTCTTTGAATTAAAAAAATGTTATATTGTTTGCAATCACCTTTTAATCTTGGGCAAAATATTTTTGATTCTATTATTTTTGATAAGTTTCTTTGTTTCAAATTTTAGCTTTATAAAATCCTTTTTCTTTTTGTAGGTGTTGAAATCTGTATTGCTACACCTGGTCGTCTGATCGACTTTCTAGAGGCAGGGAAAACCAACTTGCGCCGTTGTACATACCTGGTTCTGGACGAGGCTGACCGTATGTTGGACATGGGTTTCGAACCTCAAATTCGTAAAATTGTGGACCAGATTCGAGTGAGTAGTGGTCTTTTTTGTATGTGGGAGTGTGACAGTGGAAGCGGCTAGAGAAATAGTGTTTGTGTCAGCCTGACAGACAGACTCTGATGTGGAGCGCTACTTGGCCTAAAGAAGTGCGTCAGCTGGCTGAAGATTTCCTCCAGGACTACGTCCAAATCAACATCGGAGCTTTGGAGCTGAGCGCAAACCACAATATCCTGCAGATAGTGGACGTCTGCATGGAGAACGAAAAAGACAACAAGTCAGTTCTTTTCACCGTTCTAACACAATTCTTGGATCTCACCACACTAACCTCTCAACGTCTCGTGTAGTGTGAGAGATCATGGTAATTGCAAAGATCAAGTTTAATGATAATAATATGGATATTGTACGTTTTAAATGTTGTAAGAAAATCTAAATTGTAAGTTTAGTTTTTTATTGAGATTATGGGACATTTTTTCAGGAGTGGAAAATTATGTGACTTTAATGTTTAAGTTAGTTGAGATTGATTTCGAATGACCTTATCAAGGTAAATACTACAGTTAGTTGACTAATTTATTCAACGTTCTATCATTTACATTATTGTTATTTGACAAAATTGAGGTTTTTTTTTTAACAATTATAGATACTATATAATACATTTCTAAAACATAAAATTAGCTTTCTACAAGTTACAAACACAAGCCAAACTTTAGTTTTACAGGACCCTACATTCATTTTAAAATCATGTCTGTAAATCTTTAAAACATTGTTGTGCTCAAGGTTGATTCAGCTGATGGAAGAAATCATGGCTGAGAAAGAGAATAAAACCATCATCTTTGTGGAGACAAAGAAGCGCTGTGATGAACTGACACGCAGGATGCGGAGAGACGGGTGAGTCCCAACAGGGAAGGTTCTCCACATACACATGAAAATGCCAGACCTACTAAATAAATCTCTAGTCAAGATCTAAGATGTCAAGAGTTCAAACTTTCATTTTGGTACTAGTGCCATTAAGAAGAAAAAACGATCAGGAACAGCTAAATGTTAAAATGAAAACCAATTGACATGATCAGTTTTTTTATTATCAACACGTAAATTTTAGTAACATTCATTTTACTTTAACAGTAGTTTAAACGTTAATTTATTTATACATTAATTAATATAATAATATTGTAATATATTAAATGTACTTTTGTACAATAAAAATGCATACATATTCTGTATAATAATTAATAAAAATCGACAATTATAAATTAAGATTTTAATTTTATTTGTCACATACATATATTATACATCATGGTACACCATGTAGTGAAATGTGTTTTTCTGCATTTGACCCATCCAAAACAAACTCGGAGCAGTGGGCAGCCACACCCGGGGGGCATGTGGGGGTTCAGTGTCTTGCCCAAGGACACTTGTTGTAGAACCAGTTGTAGGGGGGGATTCGAACCGACAACCTCTTGGACACCAGTCCAAGTTCCCTAACTATATTCTTTTGTCATAATATACTAGTTAGTCACTGTATTAACAATATACTTGTGTGGAATAGTCGCACAACAATAATAAAAAGCTGCCTTTATGTGGGATAGTGGGATAGTGTGTAAACGTTCCTGATGCTCTGGGTTCAGGTGGCCAGCGATGTGTATTCACGGGGACAAGAGTCAGCCGGAGCGAGACTGGGTCTTATCAGGTGAGGCCTTGACTTTAGGCCATCTCTTGGTTTGATCTGATGGTCACCATCTTCCACTGTGATTGCAGAGTTTCGCAGTGGAAAGGCGCCGATTCTGATCGCGACGGACGTTGCCTCACGTGGTCTGGGTATGTTCTGAAAAAACAAACACCTTATTGTCGTGTTCACACTGGTTTAGTTCACTAGACAATTCAGTGAGATTCCTCTCCTGACGCAGATTAACTTTGGTTAATCTGTACTTCCTTGTTTATCTGCAGGGATTTGTGCTTGGAATTGACTTTCTCAGTCATGCTTATTCCAAGTATTATGTTTTTCTAGAATACAGTAATACTTTTCTTAAAATAAAAATAAATATGAGCGTATATAATTGGAACGTTAAATTAGCGTAAAATCTGTGTTAAATTATAATTACGTATATAAACCTAGAACTAAACAAAATTAGCATTAAACATAGCCCTAAATTCCTGAATTCAGCTAAGTAGAGCAATGTCTCATTAGAATTATAATATTTTGGCTGTGTTTTTGTTTTCAAATGTTTATTTATAAAAAGTCTCACTATATTAATTCCGTTGAACCCAATCATTCAGATTGACTGACATTAAAACCTTATAAAAACCATGAAAACTGTACTTGTAAAAGAAACTAATGAAAACCCAAAATTAAGTAGCAATGAAACTAATTTTAAAATCAATTAAAAGCCGAGATCTACCAGAAACTGCACTGTTTATCAGAAATTTACAGAAAACCCACACGGTGAGTGTCATTCAATCTCAAGATTCTGAGCGTTTCTCCAACATTGTGAGGAGCTTCAGTAGCTGAGAGAATAAAGCCAACAATTTCACAGGCAAACTTCTGGAACATTTGATAACTTGTGACATCTCTGAAAGACGTGAGCCACAAGATGTAGCGATAGATTTATTAAACGCCTGGAGGAGCTGTTTAATATAGTACGGTACAGTATATATAGTATATATAATAATATAGTATTTGTACAGAATATTAAAATCAGCCTAATCCCTTCACTCCTGATGCTGGAGATCGACATTGACTGGTTGGTTCAGGTTTACTCACACATCCTCTCTTACAGTGTTAAACACAAGCTGTCTGGAAACTCGCACCCGTGGGTTGAGACGGCTGTTTTTCTGCAGTTGTTTGGTTTGCTTGTGTCTCCTTCAAAAACCATGTGAAGAAGCAGGGTCACACAATCAGTCCACAAGACTAATCTAAGAAACAAGTGTTACATGCCAGTTATTATGCTTTCCCCATAACTTTAAAAAAAAAACTACTTCTAGAAGTCTTCAAAGCATATGAACAAAATGTTAGTACAAGTTTGAATTACCTGGTAATAAGGAACGCTTTGAGTGAGCGGTGTTTTCATGAGTAAAAGCTGATTCTGTTCAAAAAGAAGAGCGCCAGAACTCTTATCAGTGTGTTCTCAGTCACTGATTTGGTTTTATTCAACATTAATCTTGTAGTTTGGACCAAATCGGGACTAGACTTGATATTCTGGACGGAAGGCTAGTGATGGCAACAGCACAGGACTAACGACATCTTCTTCTGTTATTTTTTATGCACTGAGTTTCAGTAGTGTGAACCAGTTATTACAGATTCCTTAATTTTTCGCTTAAGGAGTTTCTCAGAACCAATTGTAAACTCAAGAATAAGAATCCTCAGTCACTGTTGACCCTGGCGGAAACCAGAGGAATAGTCCTTTCACAAATCTGCAATTTTTTTTGTCTTCCAAATTCATCATGTACAATCGGTCAGACTCATGATCTGTTCACGCCGGGACGAAGTGTGCATGTGTTTTTACTGTTCACGCAGCACTAATAGACGTGCAGTTCCACACTCTGACACAGAGAGGCGCTTTGAAAATATGTGACACTTGAAAGACTGTCAATGCATTCACACGTGTTTTACCAACAACCGAGAGAGTTTTTTAGGTGGTTTAATTCTCACTCACTATGGATAACATAATAGTTAAACTCCTGTATATGGGACACAACCCTTTTGCCCCAATAAAGCTGCAGAGAATTATGTTATATGATTTACACTTTAGGATTTCTCCCAATGAAACAAATGCCCCCTTTAACCGGACATTTTTTGTCTGTTTTACAAAAAAAAGCCTTTTACAGTCAACGATTCCAAACTATTTTGAAAAGTGTCAGAGAAGGCTCAAAGCTGGCATGCATCACCTGATTCAGCAAATGAATGAACAGAATAGAGTATGATTGACTCCCCCCGTCCATGACATCACCCTTCAGCCAGTTTTTGACACATGTTTCGTCCTGGTGTGATCAGAGCTTCAGTCTTGTGTGCATTCCATTCTTACCTCTGTGCGTTTTGTGTGTGTGTTGTGTGTAGCTGGGACAGCAGCGTCTTACACTGTTGTTGTTTTTTTCCCTTCAGGATTTTTGTGCTGTGATCATTTGATACACTGGCCTCCTCCTCAGTTGACGTAGCTCAGGGCTTTAGCGGGACAGGCTGTAGGTCGGACCACTTATCCGCTTGTGGCGTGAACCTCAAATTGGGATTATTACAAAATATTCCAAAATAGCTTCCATTGCCCCTTAGACGAGATCAGACTGGGTATACACTAACATTTAATTTATTCTGCAAAGTGCTCGACAAGCTGGACAGCAGTTCTAGTTTCAAATTATCCAGATTTCAATCTATGATTCTGAAATTTAAAGTTATTGTGGCGGAATGTAGGCAGAGAGGAATGGAGATGGGGTGTTTTTAATATTTCCGATGAGCCCGATTTCTGATTGGACACTTCATTCTATCATTGGATCGCCAATCACGTGTCATTGTGAACAATACACACTTTGAACGTTGACGATTCAGTTTTCAGAGCACCCCGGGATGAGAAGGAACCAATCAATAATTGGTAATAATGATCATGTGGTGTGTACCCAGCCTAAGCTAGATCTGGCAAGAAAAGCCCAGCATTTGATAGAGAAGGAGCGAGAGCGTTAGCGTGCTGGATACAGTCCGGTCCGATGTGTGGAGACCCTGCAACCCAGCGAGAGAGAGAGAACTGGGACGGAGCCGGTTCCACTCCCGCCTGGCGTTGCCGGGACAGGGCCGAGGGTGAAGGGGGGGCAGCTCAGCACGTGAGCCCACATTAACCTCTTCCTCTTGGGCCGCTCCACGGGACCCGGGACTGATCCCAGCCGAGAATAACCCAGCCTCGGGTAAGTACCCGATCGAGCCCTGGTCACAGCCCTGTTCATCAGATTTACGTGTGCTATTCTGTGTGGTAAGTGCAGAGGTTTTGTAGACGGAGGGACAGTGGCCGTGTTGTTCAAGCTCTTTTCAGCTGGAATGAGAACCGGATGAAACCGGAGAAACAAATGGCCTGTTCCGAGCTCGAGATTTTAGTTTAGATTCTCAAAAGTTTAGAGTCTCAACGGATATGGATTTTGTCCACAACCTTGAGGGGTTTGATGCGATCATCATGTCCTCAAGATGGTTTCTTGTGATCCACGCTTTCTCCCGAGATGTAGAAATCATGCTCAACACTCTTTTCGTACACCTCTTGGTTTGAAATAAGCCGCAGTGTTCTTTCGAATCGTCAATCCATCAGGATTTGGCTTACAGACCAGGAAAAAACTACAAAAATGCTCGATCACCCGAGACTCTCATGTCCAGTTGGTGGCAATGTGACGCAAAAACCAATGTAATGAATGTCAACCAGTGAAGATTAAAATGTTTTCACTTTGCTGAAGGTCGCCTCAAAAAATCTACATCAATCAATTGTAAAAGTATGTTTGCGTCCACTGCATCAGACTCCTTCTTGTGGACTCACATGACAGATTCACTTCTACGCTCGAATTTAGTCATGTTGGATTTTGATCCTTCAAGCTTTCATGTTTGCACCGACACCACCGTCTAATTTGGTTTTTCTTTTCTCTTGTGCTGGTCTCGGGAAGATGTGGAGGATGTTAAATTTGTCATCAACTATGACTATCCAAACTCTTCGGAGGACTACGTCCATCGCATTGGCCGCACAGCCCGCAGCACAAACAAGGGCACGGCCTACACCTTCTTCACCCCCGGAAACCTCAGGCAGGCGCGAGATCTGGTGCGGGTGCTAGAAGAGGCTCGGCAGGCCATCAACCCCAAACTGCTCCAACTGGTGGACACTGGCCGTGGAGGAGGAGGAGGAGGTGAGGGCTCAACCCCACTTCACACACACAGACATTAATGGAGTCATCACTATTTTGCGGCTTGGCAAGTTCCTTGTAGGCTGAAAAATTTTTCAGTTCAATGTCAAACAAAGGTAACAAATTCATTAAATCATAACAGTATTACAACTTACTCATATTTGATAGTACAAGATGCACGTCACTCCACTGCTTGTCTCCTTGAACTGGATACCAATTGAGTGAGTTTGTCAATATGGCCACTAGGGGCCGTATCGAAATTGTGCTCAGCATTTTATCATCCAGTGAAGTTATACACACATGGTAAAGTGACACACAAACCTGGAGCAGTGGGCAGCCGTGGTCATGGTTCAGTGGTGTCATGGCTCAGTGTCTTGATAAAATAGACATTATTAGAAATAAGATGTCAGATGTGCATCTGCCGTATTAAAAAAATTAGCTTATCGTTTTTATTTCACACAAAATTTCTCACTTTATTCTTGTAGATTTTTTGTGTGTTTTCCATGAGTGTGAGAGATGATTTATAGATTGGGAAAAAAAAGAAAATGAGACTCATTTATCACCAACTGTAATTGAATAGACGTTTCACAGAGTTGACAAACAATAAGGTTTATCGTATGTGACTCATTGGGCAGTTGTGACCTTGTGGTAGGGAGTTGTACTTGCAACATTGACTGTGCAGGTTCGAATCCAGGACCACAACCGAGAGTCCCAGAGATATGGCTGACGTTCTTGAGAACTTTTCAGTACAAATCTTGGGTGGTGCCAGATGAAGTGTGCGGATCAAGCTCTTCAATCTTGGGGCTAAATCAAACCTTTCCGCTTGTTGCTCTGCAGGGGGACGGATGCGCTATCGGGGTAGTAACTCCAACAACCCTAACCTCATGTACCAGGACCAGTGTGAGCGCCGAATGGGGGGAGCCAACAAAAGCTACGGCAGGTTGGGTGAAAGCGGGCGAGACGAGCGCTCAGGCTCTTACAGAGAACGCCGCAGCAGCTTCAACTCCGACCCGGCCTACAACAGCGGGGCTGGGGATCAGTATCAGAGCTATGGGGGTGGAGCGGGGGGCCAGTACGGCTCCAGGTCAGGTGGGGGCACCGCTGCCGGAGCGCAGGATCTGTCCGGACCTCCGGGTTCGTTCGGTCAGGCTTCCTCAGCCCCGTCCCAGCCCGGGCCGCAGCCCCTCATGGCGCAGCAGTTTTCACAACCGCCGCAACCAATCTTGGGATATATGGGCCCTGGTCCGTTCGGACCCCCGTTTAACTCCCCGTCATCCATCCCTCCCACCAGAAAGTAGATGTGAAGTTCTTCCCTCTGCCTAGTTTCTGCTGTTTTACTATGGTAGTTTGTGGAATGTTTGCCAGAGGGTCTTCTCAGCCTTGAGATGTAGTTATGTTCAGCAAACCAGTAAAAACCCAATGTATTTTGTCAATCTTGTTTATGAGTTTATAAGCGGAGTGAAGTTTAATTTAGTGAATTTAGTTAACTTTCTGCCTTCAGTATTTTCACTAATACTTTTTTCAGAGTTCAAACTTCTTTTCAAGGGCCAAAATGGACAGTTTATTCTGCACAATAGCAAATCTGCATTAGACAAAAACAACGTGAGAAACTCCAGCAACATGGCAAAGTTCTGATTCGCTTTTAATATCGACAGCACGAGCGTAATGTGTGTGTGATTCTAACTGCTCTTCAAATTATCTGCTTGATTTGTCACTAGTCTGTCAGTCACACCATCACATGACACACCAAGCAGCAACTGTGTTAACTAAGGGATGTTTAGTGCAAGTTTCGAAATGTGCGTTTTTATTGTATGAATCTGCATTATAAAGTGTTTCCACAAAGTTAATTGTCTAGGTTGTTTTTTCTTCCACTGTTGTCGTGTTCTTCACTGTCCGTTAATGAAAATTCAGACTTCAAACTAGGTTAAGCACAATACTATTATATTTTAGAACAGACTTTATAGCCTAGAAATGTTTAATTAAATGTGAAATGTTTGCTTTCGCCTTTTGAACATCACTTTCCAATATATCACACACTCATGTAGACACACTGTAAGTTTTGTTTACGATGACATATACAATATAAACCTTTCATAAAAATTCTGCATCGGTATCAATATCATCAGTAGCCTTTAAGTCTATTTACCGCATGTCTACGGGATCATTCTTCACAAGCAACCTCAGGGCCAGCGCAGTTATAAAAGCTGCTAGTTTCTACTAGCAGTGAAAATAAAAAAATGTAAATAAAGATGACTACATGTTCATTTTATATATGGTATTAGTGTAAGTACAGACTCATGTTTCATTTGCTTCTGAGTACAGAATTAATTCCGCTCACACTTCAACTCTCCTCTTCCCTAAAAATGTGGAAATTTTCATTCTTTTATTAGAATGTAAAAAAAGGGTATCATCGACAATTATAAATTGATGAAAACAAGACACTTTGTTTTAACTCTAAAAAATAGCTCTTGGGCTTAATTTCATGACAAGTCTACAAACCTTCAATACATTTATTATACAGACTGTTAAGTCAAGCAGTGTGTGTAAAAAAAATAACCCTCACCTAATGTGTTGGCCATATTGTGTAGCTTATCCTGCAGATGGCGAGATTTCATTAGCTAGAGATTTACACTTTCTAATTTTTGGGTGTTGAAATTGAATTTGGGAGAAGAACCTATTTGTGTAAATACTGGATGGACGATACATAGAAATCATCCTGATCTCGTGGAAACACGCGTTTGTGTCTGTCCTGAAACTTGTCAATTAGTGACAGCAGAAACTGACTTAAATATTCCAACAACCTTATTCAAACATGCACTGTGGCTTTGGGAGCACGTGTTTAATTATCTTTGCATTGACAGTAATTCAGGTTGGATGGATGCAGAACTTTATAGTCCAGTCCAGACATGAACGCTCCGCTATTGACCTTCAGATAGTTCTGGAAAAGCAGAGTTTAGTAATTAAGGGAAAGGAGAGAAGGAAAGTCACCCAAGATCAAGTGTGTTAGGAATCGACAATCTCAACACAAGCTTCAGACACAAAAGAACCTGGATGTCCATGAAAAACAGAAACATTCGATTAGGCACGTATGGCAGGTATATACACAAGACATCAGTGGCTTTCCAAACAACAAGGGCGAGCGGGACAAGAAAAGATGAGAGGCGTTTTGATTTTTCACGTATGTCTTGTTAGATTGAAGTATATTTGCTAAGACATCTTCAGGTGAGCGTGTGACCAATAAAACGACATGCAGCTCCACAATACATTCAACCCCAAGTCTGATTGAGAAAGCAAAGTGAAAAAAACAAAACAAAACAAACAAAAATGTTGACGATGACCGAAGTGTAGAAAATGAATCCTAAATCAATATAGAATTTTCATTCACACAAGAAAATAATAATAATAATAATAATAATAATATTGATGACTGGATGGTCGCAGCATTCCAGCAAGGTCCTGTTTGACGAAGCCGGGCGCGTTAGAGGAGCAACGCTGCGAGGATTAAAACCCGAGGACGGAGAAGTCTTTTTTTTTTTTTAAAGGTGAGACCAGGACTCCGGAGGAGGAAACTGATCCACGTCTCCACTCTCGTCATGTGACTGCTCTCCCAAATCAAACGTCAGCTTGTACCGCAACCGGACCTTCTCCTGAAGACAACACAACGCATTCAACTCATCAGTCTTGCCATTTGTGACTGGGTGGAAAAAAAACGTGGTGGTTGTTTTTAGAAATATGTGCCAATTTTGTTATATTTTTGTTTATTATTGTATTTAGTATATGTTTAAACATTTTCAAACGCTCTAAAAATCCCCTGATTTACCCTAACAATGAATCCTACAGATTATACGAAGTATAAACCAAAAAATTCTACAGAGATTTTAGGTTTTTCAGTTTTTTTTAATTCCTAAAAATGTTTCATCCTTATACTGAACCTCTGTAAACAATGTTAAAACGCCAAAAATGTATTCATAAATTGCAGAATACTGATGAGCAAATCACACTCCAGACACACAACCATACGGAACAACAGAAAACTTAATTTACGATTCTAACCATTATCTTCTTATTTCAACAACTTGCTAACCTGCTTTCGCACCTACTTCGGTTCCTGTTTTCCTTGAACTTGTACTCCAGCCATTACGGTAAATTTCTCTGTGCTTTTGCAGTGTGTATTACTGTATTCCCCTGGTGAACTAGTCTTGAGTGGTGTGTGGATGTCAAAAGCAAGCACACGTTTTTTCTTTTACTTCTACTGTTTTACTTTTAAAGTTGGTGGCTAAATAATTCACCCTGACCCTGATATTTTTCCTTTTTTTTTTCTTAGTTTAATCATTCCCCTGTTTAGTGACGGAGAAACGTAGACTATGTCAGACTATGCCCGTATCATACACTGAAATAGTGGAATTAGTTAATTTATTAGCTCATTATACTTTGCAAAATAATTTGTCATCTGCTATTTTTGTATTTAAATTACAAACTGCTAGTTTAAAAAAAAGGCAGATTTAAACTAGGCAAAATAGTAAAAAACTGAATCGTCAAACTCAGTTATTTATATAATTTTGTATAACAATGTATAACAGAATTAAAGCGTCAATGACTGTTGCTTGTGTTAGTTAAATTTGTAAACTATTGCAATGATTTGTGATCAGTGACGCATCAGCATTGTTCCTGGTCTCCTGGTAAAGTGGCGTTTACCTTGTGAGGGTTGGCTAAAAGCAAGACCTGTGTGATGGCAGCCGGAGGAAGCAGAGGGTTGAAGGCGGGTAAATCCGATCCTGACGGGGGCTGCAGCTTCACTCTCATGGTCTGTGAACACACACCGACACAGTGACGCTCATGACATCATCGCCAGCGGACCAAGGCCTCCTCACCTTTGGAACAGCAGCCTGGAAGCGAACATTCGTGATGGGCACGGGTGCGGAGGAAAACATGGAGATGATCACCACTAAGACATCAGGCCGGCCCGGTGGAGAGTCTTTTGAAAAGTGAAATAAAACCCGCAGGCCGTGTTTGTCGAAGACAGTGATGGGCAATAAGGTACCTGCAAAAAACAAAACTGTTAAATTAGAACTTTAAAAATACAGTATATTTTTACGCCAACAGTAGCCGTCACTTCGGTTATGTCTGAAGGGTGGAAATAATGTATTTTAACGTGGAAAAATTATTTCAACCTTTCACCTGGTATTAGTGAGAAGACTGCGTTTAATATACAGTACACTATTTCTGAATTTGTGATAAGGCATCTTGAACACTCGGCTAACACGGAATACACTGGAATACACTAAAGCAGGGATGGGCAAATGTTTTTTTCCATGTGGCCACATGAGAAACATAAAATATAAACCCAAATCTAGGTTCAAATATAAACACTGAACTCAATTCTGCATAATATTAATTGTGCTTCTTTATGGTTTGAGCTCTTATATAAACAAAAGAATGAGCTGATTTTGTATATCCTCCTTACCTGCTTTTAAATCACAACTCAAAATTCATCTGTTTTCATTTGCGTTTGACGCAAATCGAGTTGCGACATTATTTTATCTGTCTTTTTATTTTTATTTTATTTTTATATCTGCTGCGTTTACGTATATTATCATCTGTTTTACCTGATAATTTCATGTACATCACTTTGTTAAAGTTTCAGTTTAAAAAGTAGCATTGTTTTGACAAGTTGGTAAGACTGGTAATAGCAGGAGTGCCACATTGGGTTAAAAAAAAAAATACACATTTTTGGATATGGAGGAAATACAGATGTACCTCGATTCACAAACACAATACATAAGTTCGGGCATCTAATAAGGATGCCCCCCGGACGCCTAGCTGCTGAGGTGTTCCGGGCATGTCCCACCGGAAGAAGACCCAGGGGTAGACCCAGGACCCGCTGGAGAGACTATGTCTCCCGGCTGGCCAGGGAGCGCCTCGGAATTCTTCCGGAGGAGCTGGAGGACGTAGCTGGGGCAAGGGAAGTCTGGGCCTCCTTGCTCAGGCTGTTGCCCCCGCGACCCGGCCCCGGATAAGCGGCAGAAGACGGTACGGTACATTTAATTTAGAACTCGAACATTTAAAGTTCAGTAGGTCGAATTACAACGTTTAAGGGGCCGCGTGTGGCCCACAGATTGACCATTTTATTTTTGCCAAGTTTCAGATATTTTGTGCAGTAAAATAAACGTAAAAAAATCACATCAAGGCCCAGAAACTCAAGATTCACTACAACAGAGTACATATAGTACTATAGAATGTGAATAAAAATCTAATAAATAAAATGTAAATTCACCACATTTTGAATGATTGAAATGAGCATTTAAAACTAGGGTTGTGCAAAGAAAAGACTAAATCAGTGAAAAGAATTTATTTGGGGAAAAAATGAACATGTTTCAAGTGAACAAATGAAGCAATGAACATTTATTTTTTCTTTGAGGGGTTTGCTCTTACTAGGTTTGATGGTCTCCAGCGGCACAGTCACATTAGTTAGGAGCAGCTCCTCCTGGGGTGTGGACGGTAGCTGGAGGGCCGTGGTGGGCTGTGAAGCCAGCAGAGCTGCTGGATCGCTAAAGGAGCCCAACACAGGCCCTGGACTAGAGCTTGTCTGCGCACTTCCAGACTTGATCTGAAGATCTCGTAAGGTGAGCTTGGAATGAGATGGAAATTTGTCCCTATTGAGAAAGCAGTGTACATCTTTCTTTAGGGATTGTAGTGTTCACATGATCTGAATGTAGATGGTTAGATCTTTACCATTTGACCTGCAGACTCTCTGGAGGAAGCGACTGCTGCAGCAAGGTCTTCCCCAACACGTCCAACTCATCCAGTGACGTTGTCGATGTCGTCACGGGAACTGGTAGATTGGTGGCACTTGCCAATGGAATCAACACAGGTGGTGTAGCTGACACGTCCACGGACTCTGATGACTATTAACCACACAACACGAATGTACAGAACTCAAAGACAAGAACCTTGGATATATTGATATCAAGTATAAATTTAAATCAAAATTTGGCATCACTTACATTGCAAATCTGAAATACAGACACTTTTTCATTCAATGTTAATGTGACAAATCATTTCGTAGTGGAACTTTATTTGTGTTAAAATTATTTTACAAACGATTCTACAAAAAAAANTATTTTGGAAAAAAATATTCTTAAATAAAACCCCTCACGCCTACATGTGCATTATTATGATTATTATAATTATTCAGAGAAATACAAATTCACCTGAAAAGTGTTCCATGCCACGGCATCCGGTCCGACTTCTGTCAACCCTTAAACACAGGAGCAATTACACAATAAAGCAGGAGATGTGTACATGATCAATATAAGAAAATTGTATCAAAACAATATTTCTTTGAAAGCATTTATTAGCTGAGGTGGGGCGGGGTCGCAATTTGAACTATGTGATTTCTATTGCATATATTAGACATGCTAAACTTTCTAACAAAACTTTTCTGTGGCATGGTCAAAAACCTAAATAGAATTAATTCTCACAATTACATCACTGTTTAGTTTGCTATTCACGTTTCATTAAATTCTTAGCATGAAAACCATGTCTTTTCCCTGGTTAACCATGTCTCAAGTGCGTTAAAAAACTTAAAATGAATGTAGTCACTCCAAATGAAAAGTTACTGATCCAGGCCAGAATATAAAATGAGCCTATAAAAAATAAGCCTAAATTTTAATCAAAGTTTACAATTTGATCTGTCAGGGTGTTGTGCTAGTATGTGTTTTTGTAAATATCCTGTATAATTACATATTTTCAAGGTGGTTGCCGTCTAGTGATCTTTGGACTTGTTTGTCAGTCACTATAGATTAAAAAACTTCTTAGCTTTAATGTGGAAAAAAACTACTATATAGATAGAAAATAGTTTTAAAAAAATTACCTAAGGACATGAGCTCATCATCCAGAAGACTGATGCCCAGCTCCTGTGAAGGCGTCTCAGAGTGAAAGCTCTGGGTCGAGGAAGACGTGTCCAGTCCAGTCAGATCCAACAGAGCGTTGCCTCTTCCTACAGACAACAAGAGCTGATCACCACTGACAGACACACTAGTGTTTCATCACGACCGCTGCGTCCCTGAATCTGGCTGGTCATACCTGAGAGGCTGGCTGTGGTGGATGTGTCTCCATTCACCACCTCACCTTTAACCAGCTGCCGGTACAGGTTGATCACCTGAGTTAAACTGTCATTCGCCTGCAGGATGTCCGCTGCAGATCAGTTTAGTTAAACATTAGAAAATTTCACAATATTAACATTGAATTAAAATAGCGTGCAAGCAATACACATTTAAGCATAGGGATCACACACACACGCAAGACCGTGTTCATCATTTTTTACACTACTTTCAAGAAATCTTTTTCTAAAAACGTTGGACTTCCAAACTTCCTCCAAAAATATTTGGTGGGTCGTTTTTTTTTTTGTCAAAAATATGATTAAACGGCACCAATAAAATTGTCGAGTTTCGGGTCTCACTTGCTTTTGATCTTAAGATCTTTTCACACCCACAAGTCAGAAAGTGACCCTCACCCAGAGCTTCATCGTTGTCTTCGGTGTCACTAGCCAATCTGAATAAAGTAGGCCTCATCTTCTCACAGCGCTGGTACAGATCCTACAGCGTCAAAAACAAAATGGAACAGATGATTCAAATCAGCCGTCTGAAGTTTTCTGTGGACATGTAACAAACCTTTATGAGATCCTCATTATTGCAAACACCGTCCTTGCTATAATCTCCCAGTAACTGGGTGAGAAGGCCAACGCTTTCCTTCACCTCCTGAATAGCATTCACCCTTTTCGACACCTTCTCCATTCGCTTCTGATCCTGTACACACACCAAGAAAGATTATGAAAATACATTTAGCAGACGCTTTTATCCTTTTATATATATTTTTTTACAATTCAACAATTGTTCCTGCTTTCCATGAATTGAACCCATGACCTGGTGTTCCACGTGTATCATTCGACAAAATCATTAATACTCTGCAAATTAATTGTGTGGTACTATTATTATGCCTCGATGCGAGGTATGACATTACAGTAGTGAAATTAAAAATGATGATTGATAAGAAACAAGCTATTTAGACTGTTCTTCTCACCTCCTGAACCATTTCTTTGATGAGTTTGTTGGCCGCCCGCAGGTCTTCAGGGTGTGAGCTGTTCAGGAGACGTGATAGCATCTGTCAACACAACACTAAAATCAAACACTTAAACCAATTTTTGAAAGAACAAGACAAAGACACTAACACATAGAACATTAACACACACACCCCAATATGCATAATAATAATGAAAAAATTAAGTTAAATATACTTTCGATTTTGCCTCGTCCTCAAAAATGGCGTTCTTGGGTCTGGGTGCTGGAGAAGGGCCGAGCTGGTCCTCAGACAGCACAGGGTTCTCTTTTATAATACCTATAAACACATATACATTATTTGATATGATTTTGTCATTATTCTGATGCTTCACACAAATCACGACTGAGAATGACCTTGTTTCTTAAGCATCTGATAAGCATCAGAAATCTTCGCCTCTTCTGGTAAAGTTAAGGTCCAGCTGAACATCATTTCTAAAACTTTTTTCTTCACTGGTTCCGGAGCACGAGACCCGAGATACTGAAACAGACATTTGAAGAAAATTGTCAGTACTATTGACAAAATTACAACAAACGTCATATTCACTCACAGACACATCTTTTTATACAAATGCCTTTAATAGTCCCACAGCAGGGAAATTGCACTTTACAACAGCAAAGTACAAGTGAGAGAATATATACACATCTACGAATAAACATAAATAAAAACAAACTAAAAGATATGGACATTTAAAAATAGAAAATATTTTCACTTGAGTGCGATTCTAGAATGTACATGTCTCTAGATTTTAGTTTTAGTACTTAGAGTTTTTATTTTTATTTATTTTTTTAATAACTCTATCCTCGTTTCATGACTTTCATTGTCATACATTCATGGATTTTTTATTTTAAAATATGACTTTTTTTTGAACAAGACTTTACCTTTGGTGAAACCACCTTGATGAGTTCATTTAGAAATCGGAATTTTCCTACTTCAATGTGGAACCTTTTTCCACAGTTTTTCACACAGGTTTCCAAAACCTGAAAAAACAATCAAATTCATCTTCATCCATAAAATTAAAACCCTTTTTATGAAAACTCAGTTTTTTGAATAAAAATTGTTAAAAAGCTAAAAAAAAAAAAAAAAAAAAAGAAAAAAAAAATCCCTCTTCAGTGATCACTATAATATTACAGACACAACTCGTTTGAAATTGTGCAGGCTGGAGAAAAACATAAAAAAATGCAAGGGTGTTATGTCGATATAAAAGCTTTGTTAACATTTAGCCTGCTTTCAATTTCAGTGACTTAATTTAAATGCACACTGCTTGAAGTTTAAGTTTTTGTGTAGTCTTGATTTGTTTTAAAATCATATGACAAGTAACTTTACATGCTTTTACAATGGGGAGAAAAAAAATAATGTTATGTTTATGGACCAGTATATTTTACACATGAAAAAAAGCTGGACCCACCGTAAGCGCCTGCAGAGCCTCCCACTCCTGAGGGGATTGAATCTTGTGAGCGAGAAGCCTAGTGGCCAACTGTGGACTATATGTGAAGAAGAGTTAACACACAAGTACAAAACAAATGGGAGCAAACTAAAATATTTCAGCTAATTAAAAATTATTCCATTGTCTGAAATTAGAGGATTGATGGGGAAGAATCTTGACGCACCCTTCAGGCTCATTGTTGAGCTGGTCACAGAACTGCTGGATGCTCTCCAGGTCAGTCTCTCTGTTCAGGGGGTTGGTCGCTTTGTCTGCAAAAAATAAAATCAAAAGCAAAATGAAAAAACTAAACGCAACTTCTCTGTCCTGGAGCCTGGGATCATTCATGATTCAGTTCTTGCGAAAAACAGGAACACAAACTGAAACGTATTGCATAACAAGCGACTAAAGCAAATGTGGACACGGCCAAGACAACTTGGACTGCTAACTTTCACCAAATAATGATACATTATTGCTGTTGCCATTATTATTATTATTATTATTATTTGTTCAAGCCTAAGGATCAAAGTTTGATTTTAGATACCGTATTTTCTGGACTATAAGCCGCACCTGTGTATAAGCCGCAACCGCATCTATGAATGATTTTGAATTGTAAATGTACATGTGTGTAACTAAATAGATTCTTTCCTAACCTGCACTTTAACACGGCAGCAACTTTGCGGATTAAAACGGGACAGAAAAAAAAGAGAAAATAAACGCTATCTACCGTATTTATTTTCATTATCAAAAAATCTGCAGAATAGCTGCACCTTTGTATAAGCCGCATGGTTCAAAACCTGTGAAAAAAGTAGCGGCTTATAGTCCAGAAAATACGGTAATAATAATAATAATAATTCCTTCAATTTTTTATTTATTGGCGCCTTTCACAACACTCACACACATACCAATTGCCTGGTGAAATAGCAGCAGCCATTTGGCAGCCAAGTCCACTTCACTAGGGCATACACACCACACATGCTCACAAATTCACACGGCCAGATTGACCTGAAATGCATGTTTTTCTCACTGTGGGGGAAACCGGAGCACCCAGAGGAAACCCACGCAAGCGCATGCAAACTCCACACAGAAAGGCCCCGAAGGGCCTCGAACTCACACCACGAGTCACAATTAGAACCTTCTTGCTGTGAGGCGACAGCGCTACCCACTGCGCCACAAGATTTATGAGTATTATACGTAGAAAATAAGTACAGTTTCTCTTTCAGGAGAAGTGCTTAGTGTTGTGATAGGACATAAAGGACTTTATTCAGAAATTACATCATCTAGTTATGTATGATATTCAACATTATTGTAATATAAATAAAAGGAATCAATAATTCAACAATAATAAAACATCCACAAAATTACTTTCAAATACTCCAATACAGGACAATTAAAAATCATCTCATTGATTTATTGGTAGCAAAGGAACGTGTTTATAGAAAGCGTAAACACTTTCCCCAATAAGTATCAATAAGAGTTTCACAAAATGTAGTCTAGTTTTTGTCCATTTCAAACTACTTTGTTTTAGAGTCTTGGGCTCATTGTTTTTTGCCTTTATATTTCTTGTACTTTCATGTTTGACACGTCTTTTACATTTTATGTGCTCATGCATTTCTAGTTAATTAAACAATTCTCATTTTTACCCAAGTGTACATTATATAATACACATACTGTAGTTAATTACTGTGAGTTTTTCAGAGTTTCAAATTTCACTGAATTTCCTAACTATACACGCGTCTGAGAAAAATGTGTGCGTGACATGATATGAATCCGAAGGTTGATTGTCACACTGAGAAACAACACAAGCTAGACGTGTCGTCCTTGTGCGTCTTGTCTGTCAAGATGTTCAAATTGCTCCGTGTGACCAATCACATGACCGACCAGCCCATCCCACATCAGACACTGTGGCCACTTAAAAATAGGCCATGAATCTTCCTTTATTCGGTGGAAGATCGTGATAAATGATGAGCATCCGCACTCGACTGTGAGTATACTAAAGGCAGAAATAAAGCAACGTCGCGGGTAAACATCGCTATGATCATCGACAAGCTTGTCGACACTCCACATTCTTTCTACAATCCTTCTAAAATGACACGGTCTATGACGCAACAAACACCGTCTCACTTCACAACGCAGGAACATCCAAAACACAACAACCTGCGCCAAACACACTGTCAACTTCACTGTAGCCGCGTTAGCATGCTAGCTTCTCCACTGCCAACACCGCCCTGACAGAGCGCATTGGGCTTCAGCATAACTCATTCGACGAAGTGACCGACGTATAATTGTGTACTTGGTGTTTCAAACGCAACGTATAAACACGGCAGCGGTGGTTTTAACGCGTTTCACTTACTGATGCGGGACTCTAAACTCTGCTCATCTGACGGAACCGCCATCTTCGACCGAGAATACGGTATCAAACTCTCGCGAGAAGACACGTGTTTGGTTTATCAGGAGCGCTGAAGTTTGTAATAGTGATTTAGGAATCAGGAATGATGGTCGAGTGACTCGTGGTCCTTTAAACAACGCGTCTAAATAAGAGAGAAAATAGAGAGGAAAAACTAAAGTCTAAACAATCAAATTTCATTTTATTCAAAGTTGAAAACCAATGTTGACGACGTTTTCAAATTAAATAAAAATACATATAAAAAGTAAAAGGATAAAAGTCTTCATTTTTCAAATTCAAATTCATTCATTTTTAATCCCCAACATTCATTAAAATCAGAAACATTTAGGAGCAAACTCAGATCATCTTTTGCAGCTCTCGATCCCGAGTTCTCTAACATGCAACCAGATTAATGCCAATGCCGAACGAAAATGCAACGTACATTTCTAAGAAACAAACGAGAAAAAAACAATGTTCAGAGTCAGACCCACATATCCCGATTGGCATCGACTGTAGTCCAATTAATGAGCAGGTTCGTGTAGCGCGTACCATATCCCTCACGTCGTCACCGCACCATGACAACCGAAAGACAACAAACGAGTCCTAACGCTTCCGCTCGGAACAAACGCGTTGCTTTGGAGACTTGATTGTAACAGTTTAAGACGTATAAAAGATTTTGCAGCTCTCTGACGTCATGGCTTTCTCCAACACGACAAACAGTAAGACTAGGTGTAATTCTTTTGTGTAAGATTAGGGTTATTGGAAATATGAACTATACTGACAATGCTAAGTGTGTAAAGCTGTTTGTGGCGACGATTCTCCATGATAAAATTGTTTTGATTCTCTCTTTTGCTTTTGCTTAACTGTTAAATATACTGTATAAACTGTATAAAAATTTGAAACATTAACTGAATGAAACATTGATTTTGTTCCAGAGGGCAGTGATGACTCTGAAAAATCTTTCACATTACCAGATATTTTTCAGGTAAAAAAAAACAGCGCGCGGAACACACAGGCACACACACACACACACACACACACACACACACACACACACACACACACGCACACACGCACACACACACACACACACACACACACTGAAATTCAAACATTATGATATGTATGTATAATGTCATCTTTATTATTTGAACTAAATGTACATTTTAGGTTTAGATCATCTTGCATTACTTATGTTGCATTAATTCCTCGCTTAATTCATATGATTCATTCTGTACATACAAAATAATTCATTAATATTCGTCATGTGAACGTGTGGTTTGTCTTGCAGGAGCTTGAAAGACAGTTCCAGAACAGGGTGATGTCAGCAGGTGGATATCCTGCACAGGTGGAAACTATGGGAAGAATAAAAGACAAGAAGGAAACAGCATTAAAACACATCCGTGGAAATCAACTCAGTAATTTAAAAATTAGAAAATGTGAGCAGGTCACTCATTTTTATAGGTTTATAGATGCATGACATGCAAGATGAATACTTGTGATGACCGTGTCTGTTTTCATGATCAGACCCTGAAACTAAAAAGGAAAGTGTCAGAGAGTACCAGTCTCAGCAGCGTGAGCTCTTCTTACTGCAGGTGAGATGGATGTCGTTCTTCTGGGTTGCTTTTCATGATCTTGCTGCCTGTTTACACCTGCCGAGGGGAACATGCGTAAAGCTGTGTTCCTCAAGATCTGTCTTCAGTGTAGCTTTATCAGCACCTGGTTTCCTTTCTGTCTCTGTCTCTCTAGCCATCTTTTATATACATTCATTTTTTATTTACACACACACACACACAAACACATTTAAAAATTGGTTCAAAAACGGTTATTTTATCTTTGACACCTGAAAAGAAACAAGAAAGAGTGAAAACTACGGTATTTATATCTTTAATAAATGTATTGAAATGTTACTGTATTTCATTTTTTGTTTGAGTAAAATTGAGTTAATTTATTTCTTTGTTAACTTTGTATAATGAATTACATTTTAACTAAAATTAATTGAAATACTTCTGAAGTTGAGATACTACTGAAGAAAGAGGTCACAATAACATGTGTGCATGATGGATTTTCATAGTGTAAGGCTTTACTCTTTCTTTATTAGTATTCACTGGATGTAAAGCGAGAAGAAATTCAAAAGCTCAAACAAATCACTGAGGACGAGGAGAGAAAATTGGCAAAAGCTGAAAAGTTGCTGGAAGAAGATTCTCTTTTGTTCGAGGAGTTTCTAAAGGCAGATGACCATAAAACAATGGACGCTATTGAAAAGTATCACCAACAGTTTATCACACTGTATTGTTTCAGAATGGCATAATCTTTGTACACATGTCTTAAAAGTAGTTATGTTGGCTGTGTTTAAATGATCAGGGCTGAGAAGGAGACGCAGGTGAAGCAACATAAAATAGCTGAGGTCAAGAAACTCAACACTAAAATAGCAGCAGTCCAGAGGTATTGAGCCACATAACATTGACATTTTTTTTCTTTTTGTTTCTTTACTTACGTCTTGTGGGGGTTTTTTTTTCTATCTATCTCTGTATTAGTGAAATTGCCAAGTATGAGGACATCTTAAAGGACTATCAAAAGTGTGAGGAGTTCCTGCTGATGCTGTCCCCAGTGGAGTGGCAGGAGAAACACCGGAATAGAAGGTGCGCCCTTGTTAGTACTTGTTTATACACACACACACACACACACACACAAACACAAACACACAAACAGTTATTAATATCATAGTGAGGCCCCACCATTGACTAACATATAAAAAAAAAGTCCACCCCCTCCACCCTAATCCCACACATCAGAATATTCTCCATTTTTTCCCTCTAATTTTAACCCAATCTCAGCATGTAACAAAATGTAACATACACACACACACAAACACACACACAAACACAAACACAAACACACAAACAGTTATTAATATCATAGTGAGGCCCCACCATTGACTAACATATAAAAAAAAGTCCACCCCCTCCACCCTAATCGCACACATCAGAATATTCTCCATTTTTTCCCTTTAATTTTAACCCAAACTCAGCATGTAACAAAATGTAACATCTTCCCTAAACACCCATCTTGACCTTCAAACAGACTTCTAAGCTGTGATACTCAGACAAAGGTCCCTACAAGCACCCATAGGTCCCCAGTTTAGTATAAAAAGCTAGCATTTGGGGCCCCACTTCGACCTAAATGCCGTACACACGCAAGTACACACATTAATCCAGACTTTCCGAAAATTAGACACGGACGTTTCTACAGTGTTGTTTAAGTGTCTCAGCTGGAAATCATGGATGCACAAGGACTTCTGTGCCTGTTCCACACCCACCACGTAGCACCCCAGGAATGATCTAACAGCAAGGTGTGAGGAGCTTCTGTTGAAAATCCTCCGGGCTAAAATGAGCAGATGTCTGAGCCTCGGAGCATTAGGCCAGAAGGGGACCACGATGTATTTCTGGGCTTCTGGGATGCTCTTGCCCGTTTCATATCGCAGATGGTCTTTGTCCTAGTGCCCGAGCACAGAATCTAATCTTCATGTGAAGACTAACAGGACAAAGTTGAACCCAAGCACCTGGTTGGACGCTGCAATGGAAATCTCTTGACCCATTGATGGAGCCCAACAATAACATTGCAGAAACCACAAATACAGTATGAGTCGGGATTGATTGCTTCATCTGCATTGGGGAGGTCAAACCAGTGAAGGTCCACCATGCACGGGTATACCATCAGCTGCTTGGTGATGCTGCTGGACCATCACGGGCTGAAACTCATTTAAATCAGGGATGCGTACCTTCCAGTGAAATTTTTAGAAAAGTACGTGGAAGCAGAGAAGCACCCAGATTCTGTTTTGGATGTATCCCAAGACATACCGAGGTTCAGATCGTTCCCTCACCTCACTACTCAGACTCATAACCAGTGACGTTTCTGGTTGACACAGTGGAATCACTTATCCAGACCCGTACCAACCATTGCATACCAGAAGAGCTTGCACAAGAAAGCACGTGGCATTGGGAGACCAGCAATTCTTCGTCAAAGACTCAAAAACATCACCAGTCTGACCAGAGAGAAACCATCGTCCAATGCTGAAGAGAACATACTGAAAATATGTGAATGCAAATGTGTTTCATATTTTTTGCAATGCAATAAACTAAACAAAAAATAAAGTCATAGAAAGCCTCTTTCCTTGATTGCTTTTTGTCAGAAAAAGTCTCTAAAGTGAGTGAGTTGTTTGTCACTATGGTCTCTAGGTCTCTAGGACTGCATTAAAATTTTGCTCTGCATTTAATCATCCAGTGAAGTCATACACACACACTGAAGTGACACACACAAACCCGGAGCAGTGGGCAGCCTTAAGCCATGGTGTCGTGGTCATCTGGGGCTAAGTGTCTTGCCCAAGGACACTCAGTTGTGGAACCCACCGGACGGGGATTCGATCCTGGAGCGCCTTGGTTGAAGGTCCAACTTCCTACTACTTGGCCCAAAAAGCCCCAGAGTTGCACTACCACAATACACGGTCATCGAGTTTTCAAAAGTGCATCAAGCCAGTTATTCTCAACTACATCCTGTCCACTTGGAGCAACATGGGAACATTCCAAATGTCTTTTTGGATGAATGCGACTGTTGCCAATTTGCTAGAAGGGGTTTACTCCCTACGAGCAAAAATGCCTAAACCAAAGGTATTCAGGGCGGTCAACATTGTAAAATAAAGATGACGGAATGCATTCAATATCAGACCACCTAAACAGAGCAGACGGATTGCACATTTGGAATAAAACTCATCCAACACATTGTAAATGGACATCTATCTTGTCTCCTCAATTCATTTAGTGCTTGTTCAGAAAACGAAGACAACGTTCCCTCTCAGTTTTTTGGTTTATCTCAGTTTGTATCCTCAAGCCCAAGGAAAGTGCTTGAGGATATAAGAGAACAAGCCAGGACTGATCATGTGACTGGCAGAACCTCGAGCCAGTGGAATGGATCCGCTAGTGAAAATGAGTGCACTGGTAACCATGTTCATTCAAAGACAGCAACAACCATCTGCAAAATCCAGTCCTGATTTTTTAAATGTTGTGCCATTGGTGCTCAAATTTAAAGCCCTCCTGTGATCATTTTTGGGAAACCAGACATAGCAGTGGTAGATAAAAAACAATGATAAATAAATGATGGTGGAGCATGGATGCTGGCACAGATGATCGCACACAGGACAGAGAATGAAAAACCAACTCTAGATCAGACGTTGTGAAGACTGGAGCTCAAGATTTCAAACACAAGAACATAAAGAACAGAGGTCAGTGGGGAAATGTCTACTTATGGACCCACATTTTCTCTTCCTTTTGACTGTTGTGTTTTGAGGAATATTAAAACTTTAGTGATTTGCATGAATGATTTGCAAAGAGCAAGGACTGTAGCGCCTCCCGCTGGCGTATCATGAACTTGTGGAAATAATGCAATTTTTCCATGAAAAGATTTGGTAGTTTTTGGCATGGACTTGTGCACTGGGAAATTGTTCAATCCTACCACTGAAATTAAGTCAAATACTGAAAATATTTAGCCATTGAAAATACATGAAAATATTCAGTTTCTATGTAGAAACTCAAAACATCAAGAAAGGTGTTTGTTTGGTTATGTTTGCCTATTAATGGCATTTTCATGTTGTGCATGAAAGTCTGGAGAGCGGTGCGAACTTTCTCTGTAATTCTGTCTTGAGAATCAACGTGACAAATCTTGACACAATCGTTCCGAAACTGGTCATGTACGTTGTGGCTCTGCAAAGTATAAAGTCAAGTATGGTTCCAATGTTATGACAGGTTGGGCACTACAGGACACCACAGTAGGTAGGTAATGTTTTAGAGTACCTCTAACAACAGCAGAATGTGCAGGACTTTCATTACTTGGGGTCATTGATTCAAAATAATGGAGAGTGTAAAAAGAAGGTGAAGGTGTGGAGACACGTGTCAGGAGAGATGTGTGATGAAAGAGTTCATCAGCTCTTATAGCATAGTGGCACAGAAGAAAAGAGGAAAGGCAGAGTTGTAGGCAGAAGATGCTGAGAAGCATGAGTTATGAGTGATCAATCATGAGAACATTAGATGAGCAACTAGATGTTTCATGAAAAACTAAAGAAGAGATGTATATATGTTGGAAAAGAGGACATGAAGTTAGTGGGTGTGATGGAAGAGAATCGAGAGGAACGTGTTAGATGGAGGTAGAGAATTCTGTGCAAATCCTCCTGTAATTGTTGGTAATGTTTCTGTTTTCTTTTTTTAGTCTTGTGTCTGGGCCTGACAGTTCAGAAATTGAGGTAATTTTTGTTACAGTACATTTTCTCTCAGAAATTAAGAGTTCAGCTCAGAAATTTGAGACTGAATGTAAAACTCAAACATTGTCTATTATCACACAAAAATGAATTGCTCCTACAAATTCAAACCTGCTCAATACATTTTTGAAGCAATGGCTAAGAAGATAACAATTTCTGATATCTTCCACAGGAGCCACTGATTTACTTCAAAGACCCTCAGGAACTTCTAAACCTGATGACGGACCTTGAAGAGCAGAATCTCTTCCTCATCCAGCAGATACAAGAAACCGAAGAGACAATAAAGGAGTTCAGTCAGAACGCTGAACGGATTCAAAGCAAAATGTCTGGTGACTTTTGACTTGCTCTTCTTTGGTCTCCTTGAAACTTTCTCTCCGTGACCGCTCGTGTTGGTCATGTGCAGGGATTCCGAGTCAAAGCAGTCCACAGAGCAGATTGAGGTGTTGCAGAAGGCTGTTCAAGAGGAAACCAACCTAATCGAAGAGTTGGAACTAGCAATCTCGCTTATCAGTTCTGGAAAGGTGGGAACAGACGATCAGGTAACGTGACCCATTACTTACTGCAGAAATGCTTCAAGAACACAAGAGGATGCTTCAAATAGAGTGACTTTGCAAATCGTTATATTTTACAGTGAAGATTAAGTTAACATAGGATAGGATAGAATGGGATAGCCTTTATTGTCACTACAACATTACATTGCAATGAGACGAGAGAGAGGGCCGCAGCACATTCAGCGCACCGCCACTATCTTCTTGGAAGAAAACAGAGCGAGAGCAGAGCGTTTCAGACAAACAGTTGCNACGCACAGGTCACGTGCGCTGGAAACTTTTTTCTTGAGACACACAAGTGAGGAATTTGACAGAAAAGACAAAGATGTGAGCAGGCGTGTGAGTGCACTTATCAGTATTTGTTAAATGTTGCGAATCAGTCTCCCAACAGACATAACAGACTGCCAGGATGGCCTTGGAAAAGAAGCCCCGAGCTGATCCTGCGTTCTCCAGCCACGGTTGGGGTGGGGGGTGGATTATAGACAATTCAAAGCCAATAAAAACAATTTCAGATTAATGGTTAATTTCAGAATCATAATCAATCATGACAGTCACTGAGGGCAATCATTCCTGACAATGTGGAGAAGTGTGGACATCTCCTGTAGTCCTGCAGAAAAAGTCCAACCTTCAGAGCCAGCAGACGGTCACTCTGCTTCCTGATGTTGTCCATACGTCTCCGTCCTTCCTCGGCGTGGCTAAGATGTTACTCTTTAGTCCATCGAACCGAGCCAAACCGCTGATGTCATCCCGATGTCCGCACAATCAGCACCTCCAGGGTCTTCCTTTAGATCCGTGTTCAGCCGGGCAGCCAATAATGCCTCACACAGCTTTTCCCAATCTTCTGATACACCAGAGTGATGCCTCCGCCAATCTGTATCAGTCCGGTGAAAAGCCAAAACAGAAATTGATCTTCCACGTCCTCAGAGGACAACGATTCCAGGCAGTTCGAGCGTTGAGTCTCGGACGCACCCAGCAGCGAGTGTCCCGTGAGGTCAGGTCGGTTCCCCGTGAGGTTCCTTCTTTGGGGAAAACATTTTCCAAAAGCGCTCAGTGACCAATTAAAAAACTTCATATTCCTTTGAAAGCAAAACCAGCAGAGCTTCGGGAAAAAAAGACAATAGCCTTGAGCAACAGAAAGCAGAGCAGGAGAGAGCAAAGACACGTCTGCTCGTGTCGGAGTCCGGAAGAGAAGTGCAGCAAAAATATACAAACACAGTCCAAAATGATCTAGATCTATTGATTTATGTGATCTGCATTAATTGTTTTACAGAAAACAAGAGGGGAAACTATAAAGCATTAAAGTCATGAATATCATCAATCTGTACTTTTGTGGACCAATTAATAACTCACACTTTTAAATCTAATATACTATTTAATTCTCCTGAGCCTTATTCTGGTGAAAATAATCTTGTCTCACTCTTATAAATACTATCAAATTGCTCACTCTTGGAAACCCAATCTTGTGTCTCACTCTAGTGAAGCAAGTTTTTTGTCTCATTCTTGTGAAAATAATCTTGTCTCACTCTGGTGAAAAAATACCATTGTCTCTCTTGTGAACATAATCTTATTACACACTCTTGTGAAAATATTCTTGTCGTATTTTGGAGAACCTAATCTTGTGTCTCATTCTTGTTACAATACTCCTCTCACTCTTGTGAACTTAATCTTGTGTCTAACTCTTATGAACAGAATCTTGTGCCTGATTTCTCGTGTTCCCAATCATGTGGATCATGGGTTTAAGTTTTTTTTGTCGTTTTTACATTCGTTATAGCACAATATTGGTCCTTTCCTTTTTATGTTTAAGGTGTTTTTTTATTCTGTTTGTTTTTTGTGCGTTGTTAAGTGATGCATTACCAACATTCATCTCACAGGTCAAAGGTCTGGAGCACTTGAGGAAAAAAGTGAAGGAGGTGTATCGCTGCTGTGTGACAAAGACTGATGCGGAGCTGAGCACATTACAGATGCTGAAGGCCATTGAGGACAAAGTGATTGGACTTCTGGAGAGTGCCGATAAAATACAGAGAGACTGCATCGCCAAAGCTGAGCGTGCAGTGGAGAAGGAGAGAAGAATCAGGTGACACCATGGGGTCTTTAGCTGGATGGACTGGAAAAAACTTTATGTTTTAATAAATACATGCATTAAATTTTGTCTAGAGTACGTGATGAAAAGAAACGCTTGCAATTGCAACAGCAAGAGGAAAGGAGAAAGAAGGTCTTAGAAAGATCTCTGGCAATGACAGAGAAGAAGGTAAGGAATTTTGATTTTCAACAAATGTCAGGCTGCTGCATATGAAATCAGGAAACAAAATAAATGACATTTTTTAAATGAGGTTTTTCATAAAACCAGAAAATGCCATACCTGTGGCATTTTTACAAAATTTAATTTATATAACTACTAATGAATGATAAAACACCATTATTAATAATTCATAATGCAATTAATACCATGGATCTTGAGCGAGCTATAGTGAGAAAAAGACAAGTTGAACTGTTGAAATGGAAGCATTTGAAAGAACTTAGCTTTTTGTCAAACATTTTTTTATTATTTGTTAGAATTTTTGTTTTGTTAGCAAAAAGTACAACGGCTGCTTTTCACATGTAATTACTCCTCACATGTGAAACCACATGTGGTTGTGCATTTCTTAATTCTCATCTCATGGACTTGTTAAATGGTGCATATTACTACTTTCGTTTTTGTGAACAAAGAAACACTCATTACTTGGAACAAGTTGATGTTATCTGTATTTTAGGTCTTTAAAAAGCTGATGCCACGATCTCAATCTCTGGCACGCAAACTTCAGACGCAGCAGAAAGTGGAGACCACGAGTGAGGACGGCGACGAGCTTCTGGATTTCCTGTCTTAAGACGGCTTCAACATGTTCCCACAAACACATTGGCATTAGAACGACTCAGATTTGAGTGTAAAATTTATTATAACCGCTTCAAAGTATAATAGACCTAATAAATACATTTCCACATGATCATATGAAAGTAGAATTGTTTTTTCCTCCCCAATCACAAACATAGAACACAGCATTTTCTTCACTTTACAAAGCTTTACAAAACATGTGCATCAAAATTACAATTAAGTCCATAATGGAGCATGACCTTCAGGCAAATAAGTGTATTCACGTTCAATAATAATAACGTTCAAGAATAAACTGAAGGGCTGAATATCAGCGTGTCAGCATTAAAGGAACATACACAGGGTCATGCAAATGATCATGATTGCTAGAAATGTTTGATTGTTTTGACTCGGCGTGCAGAGTGGGATGTGAGGGTCCCGTCTAGTCTCTAAGCTGGATAGTAGATGAGGCACTGATCCGCTCGTCTGACGACAACATTCACTCCAAATCTTGTAGGTTGATGGTGCTGCTCGTGAACTGTGAGTCTTCAGATCCGTTCTCTTCTTCAGCCATGACATTGGGCTCCTGGAAAGTTAAGAAGGAAAAGTTCTGTGAGAAGATGAAGACACATCACGGCCAAACGCAAAATGAACACCATCTTCTGAACTTCTGATTTTAAAGGTGGTTGCAAACTTTGGCAAAAATAAATTTACATTTGGCAAAAATACATTTACAGGAATATGTATGATTTGATTATTTCTTTTGTACCGGTAAATTGTTTAGTGTTATCAGTGGAATTTATGTTAAAAAATACACTCATTATTGATACAATGTTATTTGTGAATGTTTGGCCACACATTGAGTGTGTGTGTCCCACCGCAGAGGCAGACTTGTTAAGCTCCCTGTGACCCAGAAATG
>SOMO01000009.1:883175-913945 GCA_028128575.1 Paedocypris carbunculus | reverse complement strand
GTTGTTCCGCGCCAATTTTAATGATTATTCCGGAAAATCATCATTAAAACAAAGAACAAAGAAACAAAGGAATGCAGTACAGATAAGGACAGGGCTTCGACCTGACACCTCTTCACTGATTCGTGGGACACTGTCCTTCCAAATCAGCATGTGGTCTCAAACCATGATCTTACAACTGGTCTTATCAGATCAGACTCTACATCAAAGACATGAGGCAAATGCAATGAGAACATTCAACACTTGGAAAATGAACTTAAATGTCAATCCAACATCACAACCCTAACAGTTCACATCCTGATCTAAACTTCTAAACTGTGGTGGAGATCTAAAGGAGTGAGATGATCCTGTTGGAAAAATCTTGATTTAAAAAAAAAAAAAAAAAGTCAGATTCAACCTCTGCCCACGATAAAAGCCGAGATGTCACGTTTCAGTAAAGTATGAAATTCTGTGTTCAAGGTTTATTCATGAGACATCCCACAGATCCCACTGTTGTCATAAAACCAATCAGGGGTCATAGATACGACCAATAGCAGCACCAGCGGAGTGTGAACATCATCTGAGTAAGTGCTGAACCTGTAGGATGTTGACCGGCAGGTCGACGGTCAGCTGGGAGTGTGAGCATGATGTCTGTGAGGTCAGCTGAAAGGCCAAGTCTCCGTCAGCAGCCGGGTCATCCTGCAATACATCAGCCTCAGGTCAGCCTCAGCACCCGAGCCCAGCACCAGTCACGGCTCACCTGCAGCAGCTGGATCTGAACAAAGCGGGATCCAGTCACCAGGTCAGCACTTCCCTCGGCTGCCGTGCTGCCGTCTCCGAACGGAGAACTGATGGCTTTGGCTGCCTTAGTCTTTCGCAGACCGCTCTCAGCAGCAGGCGATTTTTGCTTCCTCTTCTTGGCAAGCTGAATCGCTCTGTAGTCTGTGCGAGCCGAACCACCACTGCCCTGTGGGAAAAAAACACGGGGAAATACATGAGCTTTAAGCACACTCACAAACTCTTAAGTGTTCTTTTTGGGGAGAACTCTACATCTGTTATGGGGAACGATATACATTCAAATATTCTCTAAAATGTCAAAATGAGGACAAAACGCGGCAGGAAAAGTATGAAATGCAGTAATAAACGTGTTCGTAGTAGAGCTGCAGGACTCTGGATAAAATGAGAATCACAATTTTTTTTGCTTGGAATAAAGGACTTTTTTCATTTTAAAGGATTATCCCTGAACATCAGGCTGTCAAACTGCAATAAAATAGCACATATAACTCTTTGCATTAAATGTAAATAAATGTAATGAAAAATAATGTACGGTAAAAGTAACAATGTAAAGAAAAAAACCTTTTAAATCTTTTATAATACATTTAATATCTGCAAAATCTTTCAACCGATTTTTGTTTAAGGAACTGTCGAGGTGGGTGGGACGACAGCTAGGATCTGCTTTGCGATTGGTTCGTATTGACCAATCAGAGCAATGAGTTAAAAATTTCTACTCTCTACAGAGAATTTTGCAAAAATTTAAATTTAGCTTTTCAACTCACCGTAACGGAGCAGGAGGCAACCGAAGCCAGTGCGCCATCTTTCGGACCACCGCAGGGGAACGCAAACGGCTCCTTACTGCTGTCCGCCTGAGCCATGATTTCCATTCTGCTCATCAAGGAACCGACAGGGGATTCTGCTGCCGGAAGCTCAGCCTTCTCCTGTGGAGGCTGCAGCTCAGGCACCGGAGCTCCAGGGTAGCTCATGGTGGAGGACAGAGGAGGAGCGAGAGCAGAGACCATCGAAGACTCGGAGGTCAGCGGAGAGTGGTCATGCTCAGAGGTGGCTGAGCTTCTAACAGTCAAGGCTGTGAGAGTTCCTAGTTCGTCTGGGTTAACGGTTTGGACATCATCCAGATGCAAGGTGGCATGTGGCAAAACCCCTCCAGCCCCAGCAGCATCTAGAACATGTCCGGCTGTTAGGATCAGAGGCTCGACTGGTTTGGCGACACCAAGGGCTGGTTCGACCAGGGTGGGGTCAATGGTGATGATTCCGGTGTTGACCAGATGCATGTCCATGGAGAACGATGCTGCCACCGATCCTCCTTCGCCAGCTACGGAGACTGCGGCGCCAGGGCAGGTTGGAATGCCGGAGAAGAGGGTGGACAGGTCGAGGCCGGCAAGGTCAGGGGCTACTGGACCTGGGGATGCAGCCACCTGCTGTGAGGTGCTGGTCAGCTCACTGCTCGGAGTGAGTGTGGCTGCGCAGTCCAGCTGATTCAGAACATCTGCAGGAGACAAGACAGCCATCAGAGGAGCTTAAGCAGTTGAAACGCTTTGGTCTTCACGTAGCTACATACCTGGACTGAGATTGTGGTGTTTTAACATGTGCGTCTTCAGACTGCTGCGTGAAAGGAAGTGTTTGGTGCAGCCGGCCACGGGACATCGACTCCTCAGACTCACGCCATCTTGCTTGTGCTTCTTGGAGTGGATGTAGAGACTGCTGCGTGCCGAAAACTTGGCATTACAACCTGCAGGAAAACACATCGCAACAAAACAGTCAGAAGAGCAGAAATAGTCAGAGCTGAGTCACACTGGCCCCATCACTGATGAAAACAAGCCGCTTCAGTTCACTGAAATTGACTTAAACTCAGAAATCTACTCAAGAGGTGGAAAAAAATAAAGCAGCTTTCACACGGATCATATAGTATATTTCTAAAGTAACTATACTGGAACTTTTTTATTCTTTTTCCCAAGAAAATTTTGCCCAAATCTTCATAACAAAAACATTTGTAATTGTTTATCTTATTTCAACATCTAATGATCTAATGAATTATTTTAACATCTAATGATATGTGCATTGTCCCATTCAGTGCTTTGGTTGTGTAATAATTTATGAGCAAACAATTCAAATCAGTCAGACTGTACATGCGTTATAGATCATCTCTGTTATAAAGCGAGAATTTCAAAACACAGATCTGTGGATTCTTATTTGCTCTATTATTTTATGCATTTTGCATTTTTTACAGAAAGCGTCAGCCGAATGTGACTCACTTTCAACGGGACACTCGAAGGGTTTGGTTCCAAGGTGAGTGATGCTGTGACCCTTCAGGTGCTCGGCCCTAGTGAAAGATTTCCCACAGCCTTCTTCCGGACAAGAGAATCGCCTGTCGTCATCGTGTTTCCTGAAGATCAGAAACGCTTCAAATTTACAAAAACATCCGAAACACAATTTCTTCATGAATCAATATTACAAAAACTGAATGATAATGACAAATATGGAGTATTATGGCTAGGAATAATAACAAATCATAGTAAAACTACTTTATAGGATCATTTATTGACTGATAAAAAAAACATAAAGCTCCAACCGTTTGTGGCGAAGTAGCTTAGACATACTGGTGAAGGTCCAGCCACAAGCATCCGAGTCGCAGACGAAAGGTCTCTCGCCTGTGAACATAGAGCAAGATGGAGAAAGAAGATTGGTGGAAAGTTCAGGACATTCCGGCAGGTGGCGTGAGAGGGAGCGCACCCGTGTGGCTGCGGAGGTGGATTTTAAGCCGACAAGCCTTGTCGTATCGTTTCTCACAGCCGGGAAAGGTGCATGTGAACTGAGCTATTTCTCTGAAGTGGGTTCTATTGTGGGAAAACAGGGCACTGAACGTGATGAAGGTCTTCTCACAACCTGCGGACACACACAAAACACATCTTTTTTGTCATTCTGTCTCTTCTGTTTCCAGAGTGTGTGCTTCTCAGTTAGGATATTCTAATAGAGCTGAAAAATACTGCATACTGTATTTGAATGAGACAAAAAAACCAGTGCACTTGTTCAAAAATGGTACTTAGACTTCATCACAGACGTAAAAGGAGATTCTGATCTGGGATTACAGATTATAGACATCATGGCAATCATCACGTCCACTCACCAGGGAACTCGCACTTGTGCGGTCGTTCGGGTTCGAAGTGTGTTCTCTGGTGATTGGTCAGTCGCGTGGCGGTTCGGAACCTCTCATTGCAAACTTCGCAGACAAATGAGTTTTCCTGGTCGTGCACTCGGACGTGAGCTTTCAGATTGTAGATGGTGGTGAACCGGCGACCGCAGTTTTCCCATGCGCACTGAAAAGGCCGCACCTGTTCATGGGACTGCAGGTGTCGCTTCAGTTTGTAGGATGTGGTGAAGGACCAATCGCAGCCTTTGACGGTGCACTTGAATGGCCGCTGACCGCCCGTATGCAAAACCACATGGATTTTGAGATTCTGCCGAGAATCAAACGTACAGGAACAGCCCGGGTGGGGGCAAGCAAACTTAACAACGGAATTTTTCTTGGAATAGCCAGCAAGAGGATTTTTCTGTACTTTACTTGTACCAGGTTGGCAAACACCATTCACCGTTTCTACAGAACCTGTGATTCCTTCTTGTTTAATAGCAGAACTGACAGCCATCTCGGACAGCGAACAGTTATCAGTTAGAGTCAAAAGCTGTGATTTGGGCTCATCTTGTGTTACGTTGGAGACCTTCCTGTCAGATTTGGTTCCTCCATCTTGATTAAGAAGAACTTGATCCTCGCATATCCCTGTTTGCTCTTTTGAGCTCATCGCTCCATCGTCTTTGTAGACATAGCCTTCAGGAGAGGAGGCAAGAGTCAAAACTCCGTTCTCAATGGTCACAATGATGCTCTGATCATTAATCATGATGGTCCCTGAAAAAGCTTCGTGCACAGAAATTGGAGCAGCCTCTGGGACACTGTCCATGTTACCGGTCACTTCTTGACCTGTGATGCTCAGCTCATCATCTGCTCGGTTCTCGGGCGTGAAGGCAGAGCTGCTGCTGGACACACACTGCAGGAACTCTTCTGGTGGATCCACATGATCCTTCATCTCAACACCAGGCAACTTGGGAGTTTGGCTAGCCTCAGAATAGCCGTCTGATAAGAGAGGCTCTTGCTGCTCTGTCTCCAGGCTGCCATTCTGGTGGCATCTCCTGGACACACTTTGAGTAGACAATTGAGATCTTGATGGGTTTCTTTCTTCGAGCGAACTTTCCGTGTGACTGATGTTTGACTTGGCTGGTGACGACACTCCGCCTGCTTCTGCTTTAGGCTGAAATGCCGAATGTCTTTTGTCTTCATCGTTATGTACAATGTTGAAGACCACATATAGCTCTTCGGGACTAGGGACTTTCTCCGGCGGGTGTCTTTGTTCGAGGTTGACAGGCTCCGTGTAAGGAATCGCCATTACCAGCTCGTGCTCCTTGAGCTCGTCCAACTCCGACGGCAGTGACTCCGATTCCCTGAAAACACTTTTCTTAAACACAGCCACGTCACTGAGCTCAGCATTCGCGGGCGGAACGTCGCTTTTCTCACAGCGGTTGTTTCGTAGAGGCCGATCGCAGCCGCTGCCATTTTCCCCGGTCCGAAGTGGAGTCGATCTGCTCCGCTTGAGTTTGTCGCTTTCTGGGCCAAGCGATAGAGACAAGTTCGGCTTTAAAATCCTCCTACGAGCCTCGAGAGCTGATTCACATTGGGAACCTGGTGTGTTGACCAGGGCGCCATGTTGGCACTTAGTGTTTTTGGTGTCATTTGGCCCCTGGATTTCCATCTTGGTGTCCCTGTAGCAGTAGCCTTAGATGGCCCGCCCTTGAAATTGGTCCACTGTGATCTGATAGGCTGAGTCGATGATGAACCCGCCCTTTGCTTTCGGCGGCCAATTCCTGACGGGTCGTTGTGTTGAATGACCCGCCCTTTACAAGCATTTGTCGAGATCTGATTAGACAAACTTGAAAATGCGTCATCGAAAACGAATATTCGCCACCCAAATGAAGACAGCTACATTGCAAAAACGTTTAAAATAAAAGTTACAATAATTAAAGAACAACGAAATATAAAAAATCTCATTTATTAGCTAAAAATATAAAACTTAAACTGGTGAAGTTTCTTTGGCTGTAAAAATTCCAACAAAGAAAAAACACATACTAATCTGGAGCAATTCTAAAACAAATAGATGCAGTGGAAACTATTCAATCTCAGTTCAATAAACTGAAAATTAATGAAACTCAGAATAAAATGTTTAGATTTGAATGAAGGAAAGATTTTTTTTACCCTGTAGCGCTAACATGTACTTTATTACTCTAACATACATGCTGCTCTGATCACTGAGCAGCATGTGTGAATCACTTTTCAATAATCATAATTTAACTAAACATTATGCGATAAAATCTTTCTCATGTTTTTATTTAATTGTAATGATAACAATAACATCATGTTGATATTGTAACGTCCCGGATGATTTAAAATAATTTAAATTTAATAAAAAAAATTAAAGACAAGCACGTGATAAACTAAAACACATTGCGATTTTTACATAAGTAGACATTTTTCAAACATTTTGAGATTGTTGAGATAACGGACGTTTTTAAAGAATCGAGTGATTGTAAGGGCTCGCGCTCAGTAGAGGGCGACGTGCACGTCTCAACGCGCACGAGCGCAGACCGCGAAGAACTGAGCGAAGTCGAGCGACTCTGCTGCTGCGTGACATATTCCTTCTGAAATAAACAAGCTCGTGTACCCGCCGTCAAAATGTCCGAAGAAAGAGCCGAGCGGTCCGACGGACGGATTGTGAAGATGGAGGTGGACTATAGTGCCACTGTGGACCAGCGCCTGCCCGAGTGTGTGAAATTGAGCAAGGTAAGAGTGAATGAGAGCCTGAGTCATGCTGCGAGCTAATGCTAACCAGAAGCGTAGAGTAAGTCCTCACTTACCTGGCTTCTTCTGATCAATCGATTGCTACTCTAAAAACGTGTTAATTATTTAGTTTTTATTTTAATGAATAAAGCGTTTGTGATTTGCAAGCATTACAAACGTGTACATGCTGTTCATTGTAGTATTGAAGTCACATTTGTACTGGTCTAGTCTAGTTGTAACACGTTTAATGTCGTAAATAAAGACGACCTCGGTTTCTGTGTAAGATGGTTGTAATATTTCTGATATTCATATTTTTGTATTCACGGATAGACTATCTTAACGATCTACTATTGACTTTATTTATGTCAATTTTGGCGTATAGCGGAATAGGTCGAGCTGATTTTACGTAGTAAAACAGGAGTTTCAAACAGGAGTGATGGTTTTGACAAACTGAAAACGATTGGTTGGCCGCTGTCAAGAGGGTGTGTTCTTTGAGATGCTGAGGATGACTTCTCCCTTTTTCTCCCTCCAACTCAGAAATAGAAGAAGTGGTTCAGATAACGATCGGAAGTCACTGCACTCATTTATAGTGTGTTCATTTAATTTCTTATTTATGAGAATAAGAAACGAAACTCTTATTTAGTTTTTCGCAATATTTGAAGCCATTATTTAACATGATACAGATAAACAAGGGTTTAAACTACAACACAGTTCCAGTATCTTAAATGTTGATGTTTTTTATGGCAAATAAACAAGACAGATATTGTGGTGATTTTTTTCCAAAATTTGCACTATTTTCCATTTTTTAAATTTGGTGATCACTCACATATGTTGTCATTGTGCATTGTACGGATGCATAAGGTTCGTGATACAAATGACAAAAAAAAGTCATATTTTAGAACTTACAAAAAAGGCCATGATTTACTCTGGCAACATAATTTTTACATATTATAAGGATCATAAAAAACTATAAAGAGATTTGAGATTTAAAACATGTCTGTATTTCAGCAGAAATGCTCCTTACACTCCTAAATATTCTTACACTTATAACCATTTGGCATTAAGGCTGGTACACACAGTATATCATGCAGTGGAATCAAAAAATGTATTTTATACATCATTAGAAAATATTGTGTACCTGATATAGCTAAAAAACATCCCCCAACTATTGGGGGAAAACAGAATGGGTTAATGTCCGATCACCGGTTAATTTCTCTTTCTCTTTCAGGAGGGCCGCCTTCAGGAGGCTGTGGAGGGTTTGCTGTCATTGGAGAAGCAAACCAGAACAGTTCGTAATCCTTCTCCTTACTGATTTCCTGTCATTTTTCTAGGATGTGTAAATCAGGACTTTTCTCTTGACCAGGCATCAGACATGGTGTCTACCTCCAGAATACTTGTGGCTATAGTTCAGATGTGCTATGAAGCCAAAGACTGGGACGCCTTGAATGAAAACATCATGCTGCTGTCCAAGAGAAGAAGTCAGCTGAAGCAGGTACGATTGTGCCAACCTCATGGTTGTGCTGTTTCCAATGCCATGATCTTCTATTTGAAACACTTAGTTCTAATTACTGCTTGGATTTATCGATACAGCTTTTCCAGTGGATAAAGATCAGAGGTTCAGAGACTATGATGAGGAAGCAATGAATGTAAAAACATTTTCTCAATATTGCTGAGATTATTGTAACTACAATATTAATATTCTTCAATGAAGTATTGGATTTATGAAGAACAAACTTTGGTAATCTTGTTGGAAAGCTGGTTTTTATGGCTTTTAATACCATGAATGATGTGCTGCAAGTTCCAAAAGTTGGATATACTGTGATTTAAACAGTCTTGTTGACTTGTCTTTACAGGCTGTGGCTAAGATGGTACAGGAGTGTTACACGTATGTGGACGCTGAGGGCGATCTGTCAATCAAACTCCGGCTCATCGACACCCTACGCACGGTCACTGCTGGAAAGGTTTGAATAGTTTTACACTTCACACACACCAGAATGTTAAGCTTTTCATAATTTGTAATGCTTATTGTGCATGTGCTTGTTTAGATCTACGTGGAAATTGAACGCGCAAGGTTGACCAAAACACTTGCCCATATCAAAGAACAAAGTGGAGACGTGAAGGAAGCCGCCTCTATCCTGCAGGAGCTACAGGTCAGTCACAAAACACTTTATTACAACGCCAGAAATGTTTAATTTCACACACAGAGCTGCACGATTCTGGATAAAAGGAGTATCACATTTTGTTTTGTTTAGAATAAAGATCCCGATTGTGGATTTTTTTTTTCTTTTTAAGATCTAGCCCTGAACATCAGGTTGTCAAACAGCAATTAAAACACACATGTTACTTTTTGCTTTAAATTTAAATAAATGTAATGAAAAATAATCTAATGTAAAAGTAGCAATGTAAAAACAACATTTTTCATAACTTTTCGAATACATTTTATTTTTTTTATCAGCAAAATATTTCAACCAATTTTAATTTTAGGACCTGTCATGGTGGGCGGGACGATGGTGGGGATCTCCTTTGCAATTGATTCCCTTTGACCAGTCAGAGTGCGAAGATACGCATGTGCGCTGCTAGACACATGTGCACAAAACATGCCGTGCTCTGTCAACTCACAGGTTGTACGGGGTTGCTCATGAAAATCCTTTTTGGCACCAATTTGATTCCATAGAAACACTGGAGTGTGTGTTATCTCAAGATCAGACGAGTTTGGCTAAATCATTTAAGATTGAGAGGGGGGTAGAAACGAGATTGCAATCTTTTAACAATTAATCGTGCAGCTCTAACACAAAGCTAAACAAGAGTAGTGCTAATCAGTGGCACAAGTTTTCAATTTTTTGATAATGGTTTGAGAGGATTGTTTGTTGCATACCCTTGAAGACCAATCATCTGCTTGCAAGCACTGGCCGGTGATCCTGCAGTATTGTTGGCAGGCACGTGAAGCTTTGAAAAGTGAAATTAATCTCTTCCAAAAGGTGGAGACTTATGGCTCCATGGAGAAGAAGGAGAAGGTGGAGTTCATTTTGGAGCAAATGCGTCTGTGCATTGCAGTGAAGGACTACATTCGCACACAGATTATTAGCAAGAAGATCAACACCAAGTTCTTCCAGGAGGAGGGCACTGAGGTGCTTGTTCTCACTCACCTCTTGCTGAAGCCACGCCATTCAATAACACGTGTTCTGCTCGTCTAGGAATCCAAGCTGAAGTATTACAATCTGATGATTCAAGTTGACCAGCACGAAGGCTCCTACCTGTCCATTTGCAAACACTATAGAGCCATTTATGACACACCTTGTATCCTGGATGACAGCACAAAATGGCAACAGGTACGTACTGCAGACACGCGTGCACATACACACACACACACACACACACACACACACACACACACACACACACACACACAGACAGAGTGTAAGAGCCATATTGTCAACTAAATTGGCTCAGGTTGACTTGAAGCAATGTCTTAACAATGTTATGTGATTAACTGACTTACGTTTTTATGTCTATAAATAGTTTTTTGCAAAAAAGCCACGTGGTGCTTTTTTTGTTTCATATTTGGTAGCAATTACAATTTTTGGGGCTTTTCGAAAAGGCATAATGCTGTGTGGTGAGCAGATGTCTAAAGAAAATGTCTAAAGATAAATGTTAATTTAAGTTGGATTTTATTTGGTTGCGCACCTAAGGAATTATTGTGACAATCGTTACAAAAAAGAGGAAATTATCACATGTCTCAAGCTCAGAGTAACACACAATAGCAACAACGCACTGACAAACACCCTCACATCTCTAACACACAACAACTCATAACACACAACACTCTACATGTAAAGATTCTCACACCTTTTTCACTTAGTTCACATTAACATCTCGGCTCTCACAACAATAACTTTACATCTCTCACGCTTATTATAATAGCAACACACTGACCATCTTCTGGTGTTCTTGTGTTTCAGGCTCTGAAGAGAGTAGTGCTTTATGTGATTTTGGCTCCTTATGACAATGAGCAGTCAGATCTGGTTCATAGAATCAGCAGTGACAAGAAGCTGGAGGAGATACCCAAATACAGGTATAAAAGCTACAGCTAATGCGAGCGGCTTTCTGATCAACATTCATCTTTTTAGTTTCTATTACGAGTATGATAATGAAATATCACTGGCTTTGACGCAAGTCTTAAATAAACTTTGCTTTGCTCGCTGCAGAGATTTGCTGAAGCAGTTCACCACCATGCAGCTGATGCGCTGGTCGTCTGTGGTGGAGGATTATGGGACGGAGCTGAGGGAGGGTTCCAGCGGGACCCCCGTCACTGACGTCTTCTCTCACACAGACGACGGAGACAAAAGATGGAAAGATCTCAAAAACAGAGTTGTGGAACATGTGAGTGTAAATTCTGAAACGAAGTGTGCAAACGTTATTACTACTGACAATTACATAGTCAGTAATAGAACCTTTGTAGTCATAATTCCGACTTTTTGTTTTGTTTTCGCATTTTAAATTCACACACCGTTGAGGAAGTAACATTTATATTAAGCAGTCCTGTCTTATAATGGTTCTTTTGTTAAAAAAAATGGGGGGTATCATTATTAACTGAGGTGCGCAAATAAAAATGATCAATATTTATTTATTAATTAAAATGTAAAATTATTACAAAAATTTTTTTTACACAGAAGGTACCCTGTTTTTTTCTTGAATATGAGAAACTCATATTCTGTATTTCTGTATTTCAAGATTCTTCAGGATTTTGAGTCTGCCTCGCAGTCCATATAATCTCTGTTGTCTCTGTGATTGAGTAGAACATCCGGATCATGGCTAAATACTACACCAGCATCACAATGGGGAGGATGGCTTCACTGCTGGACCTCTCCGTCGACGTGAGTTCATCATCAGACCAACTCCACACCTTCTCATCCTCTCAAGATTGTGTAAAAAATACAATGTGGTCTGCGTGATCTCCAGTCAGATAAGATGCATTAGGGTGGGCTTCTGGTGTTGTAAATCTGGGAACTGTTTATATACTGTGTCCATAATAGTAAAATATAGACAAAATATTTGTAAATATGTAAATACACAGTGTCTGTAAATGACAACTACTCAACGAATAAATCTACTGTAAAATCTGCTCAAGTTTAATTCTCAAAGGGTCGTTACAATAACTGCTGTTGTGGTTCACACAAATAATGTCACAATGGGGAGATTTCTTAAATGTAGCGTAAATCTAAAGGTTCTTCTGTTTCTTCAGGAATCGGAAGAGTTCCTCTCAAACCTGGTGGTCAGTAAGACCATCTACGCCAAAGTGGACCGTCTGGCCGGCATCATAAACTTTCAGCGACCTAAAGATCCCAACAACCTGCTGAACGACTGGTCTCACAAACTGAACTCTCTCATGGCTCTGGTCAATAAAACCACTCACCTCATTGCCAAGGAGGAGATGATCCACAATCTCCAGTAGAGCCGCTCAAAGTTTCGTCTTTTCCCTCCGTCTCTTCAAGAAAACTCCATTCCTTGTTTCAGCCTCCTCACTCAGCCGTTTGAATTGACACAATATCTTGTATGACCTTTAAATAGTTCACCGTTTTCAAATGTTCAGAAATGTATTAAAGGATTTTGAAATGAGTGAGGGTGTTTGGTTGGAGTGATTGGTTGGTCATATCTTCTGAGCATTGAAATGCACACACGGATCAGGAAGCAGACTGCTGTTTTTTTTTGGTATTGTTATTTTGTGTGAGTTTATATTCCTTCTGTTCCTTTCCGTAGCTGTTCCTGCACAGCAGTAGCATTTCCTTATTTCGAGACTAAAAGTTTCTTTTTTTAATACCAAAACACGAAACAAAAATAACAAAGTTGATCTTGTCAGTGTTTATTACTGAGCAAATTCTGTAAGGTACAATGATATCATTAATCAACACACCGTTTTTCAATGATACAAGAAGCTTGATCTTACACAACAAAATTCAAAGCTTGTTCTTATGTTTAATTGTTATGGAATGGAATGCAAGTTAATTTGTAAAAAAAAAAAAAAAATGTCAGTTAAGTTTTTTTTAATGGAATTATTCATTTTTTGATATGACAAAGGAGTGTATAGGGAGATTGTCATACCAAAAGGTCATCGGTTTTAATCTCGGTCTCTGGTGGGTTCAACTGTGTCCACTGTGTCAATTTCCCCACCGTGGGAATATTTAGAGCTTTAAATACAGTATCATACCAGCAAGTTGACTTTTTTTGTTTTTCCCAGGCGTGTGAGAGGCGGGACAGAGGCTCCTACATGGGCAGGAATGCGCTGGTTTGTCCGTATCAACGTATTCCTGCTATATAACACGGTCTCATCAGAAGCTCCCGTCATAATCCTGGAATAATGAGCAAGGAACAGCAGAGGAGCAGGGGTTTTTCACGAGTGCCCATGTGTTCTCGCTGCAGGAACCACGGCTTTCACTCACAGCTGAAGGGCCACAAACGCTTGTGCCACTGGATCGATTGTTCCTGTCCCAAATGCCGCCTGATAACAGAGAGACGGCGGGTGGCAGCAAAGGTGAGCGGCACTATACTCTTCATCTTCCTCAACATACAGCTTTTCATCATCTTCCTCAAACATCCAGCTGTTCTTCATCTTTCTCAAACATCTAACTTTTCTTCATCCCAGCTTCCTCAAACATATAGCCCTTTAATCGTTCTCAAACAGCTTCATTCATCTTCCTCAAACAGCTCATCGTCCTAAAATGTGCAGCTTTTTATTGTCTTCTCCAAGCTAACAGTTCTTTGGCATCTTCCAACAAAATCTTCATCTTCCTCAAACATCCAGTTGTTTTTCATCCAGCTCTTTGTCTTTTTTAAGATCCAGCTATTCATCATCTTTCTCAAATTTAGAGTTCTATTGCATCGTCGTCAAGCTATCCAGCTCCAGGTTTGCCCTGTGTTCCAATCTGTTTTGTCAGGCTTTACAACCGCAGCAGATCCAGGACCAGGAGACTGTTTTCAGTCCAGTTCACCTTCTGGGTTCAAGACCACCACTGAACTCGGAGCGCAAAGTGGATTTGGTGTTCGCTTTTGGTCCAGGAGCACAGTCACCCTACAGCCGTAAGTCCTACTCAATGCAAGGCAAGTAAACAGCAATGGTTTATCCATTAATGGCGTAAATATGCGACTAACTATCTTTTTGACGATAAAAAAATTAATGAATTAAGAATAAGGGATGATGATTTGATGGTTATAGGCTAATTTCTGCCCCTCTGGGGAAACGTCTTTACGTAGCGGAGAGCAGCCAGTGAAGTCCAAGTGACAAATCATAAAGTTGACGATTAGAAACCAAAAGTCTAACAAAAAAAAAAAAAAAAGATCCAACTACGTTTGTAAATTCACAGAGCTTCAATGCCAGTATTGTTTGTTTATTAGTAACGTATCACATTCCGCATTGTAATGAACAAGTCATCCCAAATATTGTTTTTTTTTTCTAGTATTCTATTATTAATGTATTTCTTGTTAGCTTATCAGTATTACATTACTGTATTACTTCGAGATAAGCTTCCTCAGATCTTCTCTTTTTAATGCATTCAGGTCTTTTCAGGTCTTTTGCAAAGCCTGAATGCATCGGGTTCTGCATTTAATCATTCATTTCAGTTGTATGATTTTTTTTCTGGTAAAAATTTTTGGCAAGGGATGCGTGAAGAACCTGAACGTCATATCTGCACTACACTGAATCTTTTTAATCAGGTGTGAACTGGACAAAGAGACGGACTCCAGCAGGAGTGTCTCTGACGCCGTGATTGTGTGGTGGACATTCTGTTCGGGGAGCATCTCTGATACTGGAGAAGAACTCCCATCCCGGAACTCACCATGAGTTCAAGGCTCTTCCTGCTCTGACACAAGGAAAGAACAGAACCAGCTTTATGGTTTATCTTGTAGGGAGTGTAGAACTCAGTCTTCTTTGATAAATAGAGCCAAATGAAGGTGTAAGGGAGAACTCAAGGAATGTAATTCCTTGTAGGTAGATTTATATGAAAGCTTGAAACAAGTTACAAAGTATGTTTAATGTCTTATGCAGTTGTCCATTCTACATTGTTTTATTAGTAAATATATGAGCCGGCACGGTGGAGCAGTGTGTAGCGCTGTCATCTCACAGCGAGAAGGACTGATTGAGACTGGAGGTCTGAGTTTGAGACCCAGTCACGGTAATGACCCAGTCAGTGTTTGCATGTCTTGAATTCTCCTGTGCTGGTGTGGTTTTCCTCCGGGTCTCCAATATTCCCCTAAAGAAGTTTCTCTATACGTTTCAGTTGAATTGGAATTGGAAAATGTAATGTGTATTCCTCTCTGTAAATGCTTGGCCACCAATTTCGAGTGTGTCCTGCCTCAGACCCAGTGTTGCTGAGATGGGCTCCCCTTGACACAGAAATGGACTAAGTAGTAGAAACGGAAGACGGACGGATAATGGACTGATTGGGGACTTGATTTTTTAGAATGCCTAGAATGCAAAATTTGTGGATTTATTATTTTATGTTCAGTATGATGTGGCTGAAAACCGAAGTTCCAGTTCAAGTCAGTGACATCTTTTTATTTAATTATTTATTTAAACTGTTTATTAAAGGGAAGCAAAATCCAATGAGAAATTATTTTATTCACATTTACAACATGACTTGAGCTCTGCTGACGTCTGATCTGATCTGTGAGTGTTGGGTGTTTCAGGGAATCCTTCCATGGCTTCCACAGTGACCAGAAGCTCTGAGCCGATGCTGGACACCTCCTATTACAACCTCGGAGTATATTTTGCTCCTTCTGCCTACTACAACAGCAGTGTGTACAACACCCAGCAGCACCAGGTGACTGAACAGTCATTCCACACTAATACTCTGGGGACGGAGCTTGTAACCAGAGTGTTGCAGGTAGGTGTGTGTGTGTATTAAACAAACAAATGACAACCAAAAAACAATTCTAAAACATCATTTGTAAAAACCATTCACATATTACAGATTACAATTAATAACAGTATTTGTATTTTTTATAACATTTAGCTCTGCCACTGATGTTCTGTCTGTCTGATCAGAGGTCGAGTGAGGACGTCTGTCTGTCCAGCCACAACATGATCTCCCAGTTCCACAACAATATGTATTATCCCCCTTACTTCACCTCGGCCACGGTGGGCTCGTCCAGTAATGAACCCCCGCTGACCACAGGTGAGTGCCCAGCTCCTCTTCACCGTTGATCATAAAAACATACTGTTTACACAACAAGCCTTGAAGGTCTTGTCTGTCTGTGCTCTTCTTTTTCAGTTCACACTTATGATGAGTCTGGTGTGGGTTTTCATCCACTCACTGAACACTAAGATAATCTACGACTCATCTTTTTTTGACAAAACTTTTCAATCTTACTTTTCAATCAAAGTAATAACATCTTTATCAATCTGTAGTACATCTTATAAAATATTAATTCATCTCAAAGCATAATGACATTGTGCAAATCAACATTTCCTTTTCTGATTTTCCCAAGGTTTTGTGCTTGTACTTTAATTCACTAGATTTACCTTTAATGCAGTAAGTGCCTCATACAAAACATGACTGTTAAATACTTTATTTAAAGACATTTATTTAAAGTGTCTTTATTTAAAGACATTTGAGACTTTTCTTTTGTTTCCTTCCATGTGGTGACATGACTTCGGTGTTCAAAAAGAAACCATGCTATTGCGTTAAATCATTGTCTGTCCGTCTATCTAATAAAGGTTGAATAAACAAATTGGTATTACCAGTGTTTCTTTATTGCTGGTGTTACACACTTTGACCTGCATGACCTTGATAAGTGTCAATGGCTACATCTTGATTTCTCCTCTCAAAATGTCAAGACAAACATCCTCTCACACGTTTGACTTGTTCACATGGTCCTTCTTGCTTCGAGTTGTCCGTTTGCGGCTGAACGACATGAGCGTTTTTCCGCCATCTAGTGCACAACATAGATCAAAATAAATAACTACATAGAATTGTGCCAAGGATCCAACGTACAATTCAAGTGATTGAACGTATGTGTAAATAGTGTGGTGACTTATAGATAGACTGATTCAAACTAAAAGGTGAGGTGAATTCAAGCCCGAGCTCCGTAACTCTCAGTGAAGCTGCATCATCGACGTCTATACAAGCGCCACAAAATACTATATACAGTAATATTAAACTATATTTAAAAAACGAACCAATATTATTAAATAATAATTCGTAGGCGGAAAGAGTTGTTTATTGACGTCATATATGCGTCGCCGAAAAGCTTTCCTCAAACTTGCATTTTCCATTGACGTCATCATAAAAGTCGAAGACGGGTCCGAGTAGCCACGTGACCGAGACTATAAAGGTAGAACGCGCCCAGAAAACCCAGTTTTTCGCATTTGATTATGCATGCAGGTTTGCTAAAGTGGAACAAGCCTCAGTCTCCTGGGGAGGTCCGATTCAAAAAGCCCAGAATAAAGCCAATTGTTGATTATTCACAAAGAGTGTTTCCAGACGTGTATCCCTCTCTGGCGTCATCTAACCTCTCGGTCATTTCAAAAATCAGTGTGTGTGTAAAAAAGCTCCTCAGAACTCTGCAACACTACTTCACCTGCAGCATGATCTTCCTTGGCTTAAGAAGCGTCCCGAAGGCGTCCAGATACCCTCTCCACGACATAGATGAAGAGGATGAATACGACACAGACGTCTCCTCTTCGCCTGAGAGTGACGGGGGACCCCAAGATTTCAGGAACAACCAGCGTTTCACAGAATCACAGAAGTTGTGACTTTGATGGATTTCCTGTATTGTTTTCCTGCAGACATCACATTAAATTTATTTTAAATTACTTTATACGGGGGGAAGATTATTTTGCCCCCTGTATAAATCACAGCACAATGATTTTAATTAACAATATATATATATATATTATAAACATAAAAAAAAATTAAAAACACATTAAAAAACCAAACAGTAGACTAAATAACTATAAAAATGACATGTAATTAAATTCTACTTTACTGCCCTACAAATTCCAACCAAGTAGCCTTGGTATCTGGGGGATGTCAGTGTCTTGCTCGGCACTCAGACGTAGAACCTACAAACCTGCAACCTCTTGGACACAAGTCCAATTCTCCACAAGTGGAGGCAGAGTTTCAACGTCAAACTAAAGCACCTCGTCCGAATGTGCTTTTTAATATTTTTTGCAATGTAGAAATAAATGTACACACCGTCCCAATGTCAACTAAAGCGCCTCGTCCTGATGTGACGGCCTTCTGTTTTTAATATTTTTGCAATTTAGCATTTAGTTGAAACGCCCCCAGAACTGAAAGGCTTCGGGGGATCAAGTGATTTTGCAGAGAATCACATTTCTAAGCTAAGTGTCGTCTTTTTTGACAACCTCATACACCGCAGGCATCTGCCTGTACACTCCAGGGTTATTTTTTTTTTCTCATATAAAAGTGTTGACCACTAACAACCTTGTAACAGGTCATTTTTGCTTCTATTTGTGTCAATAAAGCAAAACACCAAAGAAATAATTCAGAGAAAAAGAAAAAAAGAATTAGCAAGTAGTGAGAGAGAGGAGATAAGGGTAAAATTTAAAAGTGAAATGAAAAAGAGTGAGAAACAAAAGTACACAGTAAAAATGACAAGAATCTCCCAGCGAAAGCTAGAAAAAAACTAGACGAGAGAGACAGATAGAGCAAGAGAGAGAGAGAGAGAGAGAGAGAGAGAGAGAGAGAGAGAGAGAGAGAGACGGTTCTGTTGTCATCTCCATTGCTTTTAATGGCACCTGGAATCTGAAAACACCTCGACCACGTTCTGACCAACCAAAACGTTCCACATTCATCAGACGACATAGAGAAATGTTCTTCAGGACTGGTTTGAAGACCCCCCCCATCCGCCCAAAACCTGCATCCTCACATGCTTGCTCCACGCTCAGACGCTTCTCAGTCTGTCCACTAGGTGAAAGTATATTTATAAAATGCTTTTGAATGGGGTTTTATAGTCCAAACTTTAATGTTCCACTGATTCAATTGTTCACACTTCACTTACACAGGAGCAGGAATTCAGTTGGAGAAAGAGAAACAAACTCGTGTCAAAAAAAAAAAAACAAACAAAACAAGAGTTCTTTCATTCGCACTGTCATTCATTCATAAAGAAACGAAACAACAAAAGCTAATCGGTTCTTCTCAGGTAGTGGAGAAAGTCTCACGCTTGGCATCCACTCAAACACGCTGCGGGTCCTAGTAGGTCCCCGATGGGGTCCATATCGCGGCCCCCTGGAGGTTCCTCTGGGAATAGTGTTGGAGCGCAGGCGCGCTGAAGTGTCTGGAGGTGCTGTCGGCTCTTTGGCTGTGATGGTGTGCTGTGCTGTCCATGTGCAGGAGACACTGCGTGACGGACTCTGCCGGCCGTGTGGATGAGGAGGCTGGAAGCAGCTTTGGAGGACAAGAGGCAGACGGTGGAGTCTCGATCTTCACCATATCTGCCGACACACACACACAACAGTCCAGATGAGACCTCGTCTCTGATAGCACCCTGATAGTTGATGAACAGATGAACAGAAAGACACACCACCGATAGACTGATGGAGTGACAGGCAAAAAGAAAGATGCAGAAAAAACACACAGCTGGAGAAAGTCGGAATATGCAAAAATGAAGCCACCACTGATAAATAACATTTAAAAAAAAAAAAATGTTAATTTGTATTAAAAATTTATGTTAATTAACTGTTAAATGTTGAGTTAAAAAAAAAGATGTTAGCAGTGTCTCTTGGACACTGGACTAAATGGACCATATTTTCAGCAAACTATGATGTACAGCAACTTTATGCTATGCATTGAACAAGTTTCAAACAAAAATATTAATTTGACGCGTAAAAATTTGGACACTCAGCGTCTCCAACTTCGTTTATTTGAAAAAAAATTACTGCTGGTCAGATCTGACAGATAAATAAATAAGACAGTAGAGTTACATGAGTCTAGATAAAATGAGGATCACTATTTCTTTAGCTTAGAACAAAGATCATGATTCTTTCACAATTCTGTATTTTTAAAAAAACATATCTGGCAAAATATTCCAGGCGATTTAACTACAGGAGCGGTCATGGTGGGCAGGGATCTGCTTGAGCTTGAGAAATCAGAGCAAGGAGTCAAAAAGTCCCAAAACGATTTGTACTCAAGCAGAAGAGATTTGCACGAAAGTTGGCTCGCATGTGATTGGCCAAATTGTGCACTTATAAAAATAGTCCCATTCTTCTGTGCACAAATTCTCAGCAGTGATGACCAGAAGCCACTGAAGATTCAGCTCTCTTGCAACGGGAGGCGGCTCTTATCGTCCGCTACAAAGCATCAGCTCGCAAACATCACGTCACTAGTGAAGATAGGCACACACACCCGATTGCTCGTGCAAAACTCTTTTTGGCACTAATTTGATTCCATATAAACACTGGAGTGCATGATATCTCCAGATCAGACGAGTTTGGCAGAATCTTATAAATGCCAGTGTAGAAATGAGATTGTGATCTTTTAACAATTAATTGTGCCGCTCTAGTAGACAAGAGGAGAAATAGAGAGACAGACAGAAAAAATAAATAGAAAGATAGATAGAGAGACAGACAAATAGACAGATTGATAGACAGACAAATAGATACAGAAAGATAATAGATAGACAGATAGATATGTGTATATTTAGACAGATAGATACACAGACAGACATATAGACAAATGGATAGATGGACAGAAAGATGGACAGACAGCTGGATGTATAGACAGACAGACAGACAGACAGACAGACAGATGGATGGATGAATAGAGATGAAAACAGTCAACGCCAGAGAAATAAAAGGATGGGTGTGAAAGATGAGGAGACGGATCGATTGGAAGCTCATACCCTTGACGCAACTGCTGGTTTGGTCATTCATTCCGACGTTGGTTCTTGTAAAGGCACAGTTCACGCTGACATTAGCATTAGAACCCAGTCCCTCCCGGAACTGGCCTGCTGACGTAGAGAGCGTCCTGACACACACAGATGAGTGTGAACGGTGCGTGTGGTCTCCATGTGTGTGTGTGTGTGTGCGCGTGTCTGGGCTGTGTTCTTACCGGTGGTTGGACTCGGGTCTGCTCAGGACGGTGGTCTGCGTGTGGAGGCGCGGGGGACTGAGGTGTTCCGGAGAGGAGTTGTGCAGGGAGGCCGACGGCTGAGAGTGATACGCCGGTGGATGTAAAGAGTCGGGGTCTTGGGGACCTCTCTTCCTGTTCCTGTACTCTAACAGAGACACCTAGAAGAGGAGACAGACCTTTAGGACCGCCGGAAACATCTTCCCATTCCTTAAGTTTCCATCCCATCACTCTGGCTTTTCACACAACAGAAGTCAGGAATGCTGCTTTATTAAATATGCTTCTGTGATCGACCATTCAAATTTTCCTTATCGGAAATAATGAAAATGCCATAATTCATTCCACAACGCCTCCAGTGTGTGACGGCATGTCGATTATCAAACATCTGTGACGTCTGTTTTAAAGTGGCGCTTCTGCTATCAGGTCGGATCTGCGGCAGAGAGCGGTCCTCAAACCATTCTGCCAACCATATAAACGAAACACCATTCACAGAGAGAACTTTAAAATCATTGCTGGAAACAAAACATGCACCATCTCAGCACAGCACGTTTACAGCGACTCATGCATGGAACACAAACTCCACCACAGTTAGTTAGCTCCACTGGGTGAGATGGCTTTCAGGACACGACTCTGGGCTTAAGAACACAAGCAGGATGTGAAATGGGTTCTCGAGCACGTTCTCGTCCTTCTCTAGTTCAACATCCAGAGGTGCAAACATGACAGGCATGCAGCTGGAGAGATAGTCACCATGTTGAGCTCGGGCTCGATCTGCTCCATCACAGACAAGCCGAGCAGCTTATTATCAGCACTGACCGCGGCTCTCTGCCTTGAGAAAAGGTCAAAGTCAGATTGTGCACCGTTCCCGTGTGCCAGGATGTGAAACTGGTGTGGATGTGCGAGCGGAGGACAGCGTGAGAAAGTGACGTGTGTGGAGACAGACAGTGCCAAGAAGAGTAAAAATGCATATGTGCAAATCTTCAGACTGCGATTGCCACAAAAACGGAATAAAATAAAGATGTCCGAAAACACAGCTGAGCTTCAGCCAGAAACAGCAAAGATTGAGGATCCACAGGAACATGTTTACCAATCAGCACAGATATTTAACATATATACAGAGCTACAGTGCCAAATCAACGATACACTTTTATATGGATTATATTGTCCTTTTTAAAATATAAACGATAAAGTGTCGGACAGACATTCTTTGAGCCATTAATAATACATGCCTTTGAAACTTTGACGATTTTTGTAATTGACAATGGCACAAACAAAATGAATGAGACAGATTGGGAAAATGTATATTTGAAACATGATTATAATCATGAAATAATGAATTACAGAATATATCCATAAACAGAATTACATTAGTTAACTGAATAATAAAAATAGTAAATTGACAGCTCTGCCTCAGCATATTGGTATTTGCCATTTCATTCCCGTTTTGACTTTTCCCGACCATGAAATCTGCTGCCATTTCTACTGATGTTTTACTCCGAATCCAAATAATGACATTCAAGACTGTAGAACTTCCCCTTCTGCAGTGGCATGACTTAAAGATAAAATCAGGGACAATAAGGAGCTGTACACTTGCCTTCTTCTTTTGAGGAGGATTTATTTGTAGAGGGGATGTGCCGATCTCTGAATATCCACTCCCCATCTGTGAGTCCAAATACAGGGAGAGAGAGCCAGACCCCGTCTCTGTCGAAAGGCCCTGGCTGGTGCTGTCAGTGGAGGTCTGTACTCCCTCCGACTGTGGAAAGTGCTTGTCATTGGCAGGAGCAGCCGGCAGACTGGCGTTGAGGGGTGAGCATGTGTAAATGAGGTTAAATTCGGTCCTTAAGTTCTGCGGCTCAGCCGAAGAGGAGTCGCATAAAGTGGGAGGCGGGGGGGCGGAGCTGCGAGTGAGCCCACACCCATACCCATCAAGTAAGAACTCATCACACACAGAAGCCGGGCTGCTCCAGCTCGACAGATCAGGGAACGCGGAGACTCGTGGTCCTGAGTCTACATGGAAACAGGGCTGAAACATAAAACATGCCGGTGAGGATGCTGGAGCCAGAAAGTGGGAATGTGTGCTGAGGTCTGCATACTTCTGGAGTCAAGGATTCCGATCTGTGCACAGGAGACGTCTCCGGAGAGGAAATGTTCTGCAGAAAGCGACACAGAGTTAGACATTCCTGTGATCACACTACAGTTGTTCACGTAAGGTGTGTGTTATGCGTTCACCTCAAACTGTAGTGGGGTATTGCAGCGACTAGGAGGAAGGGATGTGAGCGGCGAGTAGGAGAGCAAAGTTGCGTTTTCCATTTCCCGACCGAGGTAAAGCGAGGAGGGCGTGGAGAGCGGACGAGGTGTCTGGAGGTCAGAGGGCAGCGGGGGTGAGATGGGGGACAGAGGTTGGAACAGGAGGTCAGAAGGCGCAGACGTCGTTTCTGATGAATGCTTCCTCTTCTTAAACGGTCCTGTCAGCTCTGAGGAGAGAACAGAAGTGTCAGAGCAAATGTCTGACCGCTCCAGAAGTCCAAAGAAGAGCTTTACCTGGTCTGAAGGGAAGTGAGCTGCTCGTGTCACTCTTCTGAGAAGAATTGGACGCCGTTCCGTCCTCCAGCAGGCCCGACAACATGCTCTCATCTAGGGCCTGTTTCATCCATCTCTGCTCAGAAACAATTTCCATTACCACAAATACAAAATCAGACTTTGTCAAACAAACTATTCGCCACAGTCTGAATAGTCTCATATTGGAACAGTAGCTATTTAAAAAAAAATAAATGTGCATATTTATTTCTATATAAAAATTTTTTATAACGAGGTATACTTTAAACATGTGAATTAAAGAATAAATGCAAAACAGCATTTTTAAATGTTAAACTACATTCTTTAAAATAAATACAAATGTGACTTTGTTTCCTCTTTGTTTGATTAAATAAATGGGTACTTAAAATACATTTAAATAGTACATCATCAGACAAATCCCTTCACATATCTTTGTGCTTAGTGATTGGATTCTTCTTGATGATTTTACGATTCCTATTGCATTTATTTCCCTAGTTCAAAAAAGAGAAAAGGGCCAAAAAGAAAAAGTAAACAACACTAACCTTCTTGCAAGAGCCATATGCTGAGTCAAGGACAAATGGTCTCCGGCGACGTTCTGGGTTGAAGGGGGAACCGAAGCGGACGTAGTGTTTAGGGGTTGTGCAGATGAGAGACAAGTGCGACAGGCCCGGCAGCATGTTGAGCGTGGTGGCCAGGACTGTAGGGTCCGTGGTGATGCGTAATGGAGATTCCTCCAACGGTTCCGAAACTTTATCACTTAACCACTCTGTCACCAGGTACTGCAAAATGAAAAGTGTGTTCAGGAAAAGACGTTAGCATGAGTACAAGAAACACTTTGCAAACAAATACATTTAAATTTGCAAAAAAATCTTTTAGTATGGAAATGATAAACGAAAAAGTTAACAATTTGCATTCTTTATTCAGCATCCCGTATGATCACTTCTGCTAACTGACTGGGATTTGATACCTTTTTGGTTTTTGGGTATCTGGCATTGGCTTTATTGGCCATTCCTGCTAAGACTCCATATTGCTCTCCATCCTGGAGATGTGGAGATGCTGCTCCCCCCTGGTTGTGCTCCTTGACCCCAGCTCCTTGACTGCCCTCCTCAGAGCCCACAACTCCTTCAGCCACGTTCTGCTGGAACAGGGCCTGCCGCTGTCTCCGTGCCCGCTGGGTCGAGCTTGAGCGATACCTGGATAACCGGCTCTTAGGTCGTGGTTTAGAAGTGCGACACTGCTGTGATTTAGAAGCAGGGATGGGAGCTGAGGCAGGCTTCTCTAAATCAACTGTTGCATCCTGAAAAGGACAATAAAAATCTATTGAAAAATAAACTAATATTTCTTGTACTTTGGTTAAGTTCTAGAAGAAATCAGAATTTAGTGGAATACTAGTCCTCTTCTATACTACTGTACTATTCTATTTGCAAACAAAAATAAAAAGACAAATTTAAAACAAAAACAACAACATCCAAACTATTATCTGGACTGTTTAAACTTTGTTTTTGGTTATTTTTTTCAATTCCATCTCAGAATGGTGGCCCTCCAGGCCCACTGCTTACCATTTTCTAATATCAGATACAAAATAAAATAAAAAAATAATAAAAAACAGGAGAACGTTTGAGAGAAACATTAAAAGTGAGGTTGGTCAATTGATGCAATACCATTAGTCCGTCTCAATTTATATCAAAATGTAGCAAATGCTTGGGCATATACACATGCAGAAATTTGCCATATGCAAAAATGATGTACTGTATATAATCCCTCTCTTCATTTGAAATTCGTCTCTGCATTTGACCCATATATCTTCTTCTCTCTATGTAAAGATCACAGTTTTAATCATCTGCTATTCTGAATTGACACCACAAAATGTTGTATGTCTGTTACGGCCTACTGTAACAATATACTGTGGGTGTGTGTGAGCGTGTGTGGTGTGTATGCCCGGTTGAAGTGGACGCTGGTGCAGATTGACTGCCGCCCATCAGTGCAAAACATATCCCACTGGTGGCAACGGCCTTAATTTATGCAGATTCCGTTGTTATGAAATAAACTAATGTCATAAAAAACAATGTTACTGTAGTAGAGTGGGGCAGTTAAACATGTGGTGGGATCGACTTATTGACTTCAGCCTCGAGTGGCCAGTCAATGAACTGCAGTTTCAGTCAGTTTAGGATTGTATGCACAACTACTTACTGCTCCATTCTCATCCAACTCCTCTCCGTTTTTTAACTTCACACTTTCCAAAACAGAACCGTCCTACAGCACAAAACAGCTCAGCATCACATTCACTTGAAAGTACAAGAAACTGTTTCATTTTGGACGTCTCTTACCTTTGTATTAGAAATTCCCTGTGGCTCGATGGTGTCATTCGGTTTGCTGGCGTTACACAGACTAGGAACAGGCTTGTCAGCTTCCTTCTCCTTGCGTCGAGTTTGTCTCTTCCGGGTTTCTGCTCCAGGCAGAGGTGAAGAGTGAGTGGATGACAGAGGATTGAAGGGGCTGAGGTTGTGTCTCTGTACGGGACAGTCCTGACTTCCTTTATGGCACGCACAGTCCACTTTATAATTGCTGTGGAGACATTTACAGTGGTTCACAACAAATGAAAACAAACCAACTACATATTTTTTTTGATTAATTTATGATTAAATTAAATCCTTTGTTTTAATAAATGTCAACAAAAATTGTCATGTCGTGCGAGTCACTAACCAGCTGTTGAACTCGTAGTCGAAGCCAATGGTGACTTCTGAGTCTTTGGAAATTGGTGAAACAGCATAGATGCACAAGTGAATCATCCCCTCCACTATCTTGTGTCGCACCTTTGGGTTGTGAAAAACATCATCAATTTACAGTATAGCCACTGAAACATGAAACAAAGGGACAGTTTGTCAATGGGACAAAAGTGTGATTTCTTCTCACCACAGCGTTAGGTGTGCAAGACCTCCTGACAAACCGTGCTTCGTTTCCAAACGTGCGAGCATCCACACACATTTCCACTTCATTAAAGTTGGAGTAGAAGAGGACGAACGGGTAAGGCCTGAGAGAGACACAGGAGTCAGACACACAGAGCAGAAACACCCAGAGTGGGCGATGTTACTGCAGGGGGCTTCTATTACCAAAAACATAAACCAATAAAAGACAATTTGATGCTAAATGTGCCAATGCTGTTAAGACTTTTATTGAAAAATATTAGATAAACTAGTTATATAGAACTCATTATAGATAGAACCACAAAGAGCTAAAAACCCTAAGAGCTAGTTCATTCATAAAATGTAATTCTATAACAATTAATTTCTAAATCATATATACATCATAATAACTTGTGCAAACAAAGAAAATTAATAGTAATGAATATTTAACAAATTTCCAATTTTGTAAGGAAAAACATAACAGGTTCACACACACGTACTTCTTGAAAAAATGTCCGTTGACCTCAAACTGCTGTCTGAGCATGACTTTGCCTCTGTATTCAATGATGAGTGTTTCCGTGTCCAAGTCGCGAGCGGCTCGGAGGATCTTGTTGTTTTTTTGTACGCGAGTGACGCGGCCCAACTGTAACTGGAATAAAAGACACGGTAGTAAAACATTAGACTTGAAAAAAAATATAAAAATAATCAAAACACAGGAGCTCAACAGAAAAAAATGGTGGGGAAAAAGACATTCAGACAATTTCAAGTTGTTTTCATTCATTTTATTCATTATTCAATAGAACAAATATTGCTGCTACTGTGAAAAAAAAAGGTTTGAAACTGGGTCTAGAGTCTAGACTTTATGTGTGGCGTCGTTGTCTTAAGGCTTAAAAAGGGAGCGGAGCCTAAAGTGCATTAACTTGAGTCAACAGTGCTGCTGAGTACATGGGACTTTCTTTAACCTGTCAGATTTAATTATTATGCCATATCGCCATCTACTGCTTAAAATGGGAAACAACTACATTTCCAATGCATTTTCAATTTGTGAAAATCCCACAAGTGTGGGAATACAGAATAATATTTGGGTTCTAATAAAAACATTACAGCCTTAATTTTGTTACTTTCACTGTTTACTGACTGTTTATGTTACATGTTTAGCATACAATTGTTCTTAAACTGCTGTTAACTTTTATAGAGTTTATATAATATTTTACTACAGTATATGGTTCAGAATGTTTTTTTTCTAGATTTTCCTCCTTTAAAATTGGGTGTGTCTTATATGCCGGTGCGTCTTATATGGCAAAAAATACGGTAACCCTAACTATAACTGAACATTGACTATGGCTAAGACCAGCGGGAAAGCAAATAAGCAACAACTGCTAGGAAAACAAAGCCCTCTCAGTGAGAGAGAAGACAGACAGCAGTGAGCTGCTTCTCTTTAGGCTTATTTTTCTCTGACATTCTAACATTACATCTATTGTGTGATGGTGGTTCCTAAGGCTGCATGAAAGTCGTCTCTCTCCTGATTGGTCCACAGGCGTCCCGTAATCCCTTCACGAATCACAGAACACCCACCCATCCCCATCTACACCAGGGAATCCCATCTGTAAAAACGAATAGTTCCGGTGACAAAGGCAGACTGTTTGCCTCCATTTTCGTAGCTGCTACACTGAAACAACTAGCAGAGTAAATCATGCTGGACTGTGTGATAAATGGAGAGATGTAAGAATCACAAACCAAGACGAGTTCAGATCTTCTAAAAACAAGAGTGAGGTTTGTTCAGCAGCAAATGTGTGTTTTAATGATACATATAATACAAGAACCCGATGAAAAGCCCCTCCGCACCTGCATTTGTGAGCTCAACACGATGTTGTTGCAAGCCAGTTCGGTTCGGTTGATGGTGTCCATGGCAACTGGGGAGAAGCTGGGTGAAAAGTTGCATTTGGCACGATAGTGTTCGAGGAGCATCTGCACGTCTGCACTGTACTGGTTGGCCAGAGCTTCCTCATACTGGTTAGTCCACTGTCGAATCTGAGTGTCCCATCCATCCGTCGTGTTCTCATCAACAATACTGGCTTCAGATACAGAGTTCTGAAAGTACATGAACACCATCTGCTGAAAAACCACAAACTACCCAAACTTGAATGCCAGCGTTTATAAATCAGTCCGCTAAAAAATGGCCCCAAAAGACCCTTAAAATTCACCCGCTGACTTGAGATGGATCATCGTGTTTGTTACAACACAAAATAAAATTTAAAAACCACACACTTTGAACAATATTACTGTCTGTTCTAAACATGCATTTAGAATGATTTTTAGAAAATAAACATGAGCAGAAATAGAGGGAAAATAGAAAATATACCTTTGCAGAGAACGAGAAAGAAAAATAACAAAAACAGAGAAAGAAATGTATACGTATTAACCAACAGAAAGAGACAGATCGACAGACAGGTAAATAAAACGAGGAAGTGGGAGAGGGATTGACAGAATGATACCTTCATTCTCATGGACTTTCTGGAACCCTCTCTGTAATCCTGCAGTAAANAAAAAAAAAAAAAAAAAAAAACACGTTTTAGAAATCTGTATTTAGAGATGTGTAAAAAGAAGAGGAAGTTAAGCCTGAAAAAGTGTGAAAACAGTCACCAAACTAGATAGTTTGGTGAAAAGCATTATTGTGTCAGACAGGATATTCCAAACTGAATCATATAACACAACGTTTAAATATACCTCAAAAACTTTAAAGGTAAAATGCAAATATCAACCAGTTTAGTGGATGAAAAGGTGTCACTATGCGGAGTCTATACCTTTAACTTCTTAGCTTTGGTGGTCGTGCGTGTCTTCTCTGTGCTCTTCTTCCTCTTCTTGACCTTGCTCCGCTTGACGCGTTTGACCGTGAGAGTGATGCTGGTTGGTGTGTGTTGGGTGGCCGTGTACGACACGGCTGAGGGTGACATGTCCTCATCTCCGCTCTCTGTGCCGCTGCTCTCTCCCACTCAAAACACACACACACAAACACACTAATGCATCGTGCAAAAACTACAAAGAATATATGAAATCAGATTAGTGCCAAAAAAAAAAAAAAAATAAATAATAAAAAACGAAGGAAAATACTTTTGCTTGCAAACTTCACATTTTCATTTGCAACTTTTTTCGATGCAGATTTTTGAGTCTGACTTGCGGCCATTACTCTGATTGGCTGGTGGGAATGTTATTAATCTGTAATAATTTTTGATATTATCATTACATGAGAATAGAGAAACTAATTTCTGCTATTTTGCCATCCTAACAAGTTTTATTCATATTTACTGTTCGCATTAGCATGATGCCACAGAAGGAATGAATACAGCAACTGATGATGTTCACACAAATTCATCTCTTACAGTTCCAGTATTCTTCTGACTTTAAAGTAGAACTAAAAAAAAACATGTGCCTCTTTTGTTAAGTGAAACAAATGAGTGCGCTTTGCACCTTACAGTTCCAAACAAAACCAACAACAGTACATTTACTGTAACGTTTACTGTAAAAAAAACTCGGTTTCAAAAAAAACTGTAACAAGATCAAAAAGGTCACAAGATCTTTCATTTGTCGGGTTCCTTGCTACGTTTGGTTTTCAGTCTCGGCAGTGAGACAGTTTAAACATCTTGGAATTTTACCTGATATATTCTCGTTTTTTCTTCTTTGAACATCAAGTCCTTTCTTTTCCAGACCCCTAAACACAAGCAAGACCTTTTTAACTCGACTGTGAAGCAGTTTTATAACCATTATACTGAAGCTCGTCAGCATGATCACAAAGTAAAGGTGTGATTTGGGTGTGAGATGAGACGTAATGGAGTTGTATTGTTAGCGTGTGTGTGTGAGAGAGTTTGGTGTAAAGTAAATCCCAGTACGAGTATTTAAGAAAATGTGGTTTCAAAGCTAATATCAAGGCATCCCTAATGTGAAGGTGTATGTTATATCTCTCTGTGTTTTATCACAACTGGAAAAATCTCACCTGCAGCCCTCGCATTTGAGGAGAAAGCCATCCTGCATCAGACAGCACTGACACCATGAAGGGCGAACTGTGCCCTCCACCACCATGTCGGAGCCCTCCAGTGAGCTTTCACTGTCCGCAGAGTGGCCCACTTCATTGCTGGGGAAACAGTTTTGTGATCCCAGCACGCCATTACGGTTGGCATGGGTGAAAACGGACTGTGAGAGTGGGGAGGCAGGAGGGGTGGGAGGGGGCGGAGCTCCATAATTATGATCCTGACAACACACAACAGAAGACTGTTGCATCTTCAAACAACAGTGTTCAGGCACAACGGTAGCGAGCGGGGGAGGGCGGGATGGAGGGGGGGAGAGAAAGGGACAAAGAAGAAAGAAAAGTTGGGAATGAAAAACAAAACAAGACATTTTCATATGTCTGATAATGATTGAGAATTACAGACGGATACTGGATCAGCGTCAGTTAATTCCACAACTTCACTCACAGCATATGGCAGTCCACGAGGTCCATAGTTCGGAGTGTTCCCGCGGCTGTGACTAGAGTAGCTTTTCTCAGTAACCGCCGGGCTCGCTTCAATAGATTCGGGCCTGAGAAGGGGG
>SOMO01000009.1:857764-879093 GCA_028128575.1 Paedocypris carbunculus | reverse complement strand
TATTATTATAAATCATTTCAACTATATAGCGACCCTCTGTCAACTTTCAGTAAATTACAACACAGACATGCACAAAAGCAGCGCACATACCGACAACCAAATGCACATCTGTGCAACTCCTGTGCAATTTTTACCATTTAAATTCACCTGAAACGCACATTTTGGATCATAGAAGTAAACCAGAGACCCCGAGGAAACCCACAAAAGAACAAACAGAACCTTCTTGCTGTGAGGCGACACCTCTACCCACTTGTTTCCACCAGAAGACCCTGCAGGGAACATCTAAAAGCATGACTTCCAGAGTTGTACTCCTCACACTGTGGGTTCATGAACCTTGAGTCTTTAAATTCATAATTCCTTGAGGTGATTATTTTCCCAATGTGAGAAAAAAATGCCAGCATGGTCCGTTTTGGCATAGTTGTGTAGAAAGCGTGCTGGAGTCCACCAGTGGCTTAAACTCTCGTGTGCCAGGGAAAGTCTCAGTGACAGAAATAGCAGCATCAGGGTGTTTGCTGATGAAGCCGCTGAGCACATCCTGGAGCTTAGACAGAGGCCAACTTGTGTCTGTCTGTGGTGGAATGTGCACAGCGAGAACAATCAGCAATGTGAGTTCAGGGGGGGGGGTGTCAAAGATGTTCCCAGGGTCACGCAATTTACTGTTAATCAAGAAACCCTCATCTTCACTGATGGATTTCCAGACCTCTGTTCTAATCAGTTAGACAAATACTAAATGGCAGAGGAGCCATATTTCCAAAAGAGAGTGGCCGTTAGATGCTTTGGTCCAACTGATATACAACCCTGGCTGTAAGACTGTCCATCTTGTGGAGAACCCTCACACGCCACATGTTTTCCTGTCTTTCTGCTGTGTGAGAGTTCATTGTTTGTTCCTGGTGCCTGAGTATCTTGGGTGGCCAAGTTGCGTTGGTGGATAAAGTGTCACAAAACAGATCAGTATCTGATGTTCAAGAGTGTGTGTCTGTCATTGAGGGGTAGAGTAAGCAAGGCTACACAAAATAGAGTGAAAGAGTACGTAACAATACAACTACTATAACACAATGCGATAAATATTGCGGTAGTGTGTCATATTATTCATTGTCATTGCTTGAACAAATTTTAACAAATAAAAAAAACACACCAACAAATAAACAAAGGTATTCAGTTCCTTTCTGGGCGTGCTGAGCTAACATATGGCAAATGTAACCAATGTTTATTAGAATTATTTTATTTCTTTAGAGAGTTAATCACCTTCCACTTTTTTTTATACTATTATTGCTTTTATACCAGCTTGCGTAGAAACACTGTATCACGCTTCTAACATGAGACAGCATTGATGCATTTGGTTCTTTTTTTAACACTGCTTTTTTAACAATCACACCAGTGTCAAAAAAAAATAAGAAAAAACATATATACAGACATGTATTTTTTTTTTTTTACATTAGAATTTACTCATTGTACTATGATGATTCATTCAGATTCACATTCAGCTGACAAAAGCGAAGAGAAACTGACTTCTTTCTACATTCTTATCAGAATCTTTGTTCTATGTAGAACTTGTCAGATTCAGGACACACAGAGCAAGAGCTTCTGCAAAACACTGCGTCCAACACATTTACTCATCAAAATAAATCTTGTGTGCTGATTTGTGCTGCTAGATTCACAACTTGTGTGTAAGGGTGAATTATAAGATTTGCTCTGGGTGGCAAACACTGTGTTTATTTCTACAGTAAAAGTAATACCGGTAGTCATGTCTCTTTTACGGCTTATGCCATTTCTGTTGATATAAATTCATTTTATTATCAAATTACTGTCATATCATAGACATACAGATTTGACAATTATATAGGTTTCTTAAAATAGTATCTTCCTAAAAACGACATTTGACACTGTTCCACCATATGAAATTGCCTTGTCCAGAATCCAAGGAGTATTGGCTTTCCCAAGCTGATATAAAACAGGATAAGATTAGATAAGACAGATAAAGCTTTATTCATCTTGCAATGGTAAAACGTATTTGATACAGATAAAAATACAATGCTGTCCAAAACTCAAAATAACAAGACAGTAGAACGCTGCCGAACAAATTCACACAGCACCATATTATATGCTGTGCTGTATTTATATGAGCATATATATGAGGAGCCGGTTTATGAACATGTGGCATTGAGGTTATAAAGCAACCAATAGCGCATATTTCAAGGTAACATGAAAATGCAAACAATGCTAAACGACCTGCATTCCCATAAACACGCGCGCGTGCGCAATGAAAAACACGCGCACACAACCTAATGAATTTATACGTAATTACATTCACAGATATTGCTGCATATGCCTTAACTTTAAACTAGAATTGGAGTCAACTTATGCTGCTGCATTGTTTCTGACTAGGCCTTGATGTAACATCAGATAAAACGCCATGACTCACCCGATCCAACGTTACTCAATTACCACACACCGAAAACGAATCTATTCCGAATCCAGGTGTCCGCAGACCGGCGCTCCTCGGGAATGATACCGTTACGACCGAGCAAATAGTTGGGTTCGTTTCGTTCGTCGATCCAGTCGCCGAGCCATTGTTATGTAAACTCTGCCATGCCAGTTTCCAAGTAGAAAAATTGCCATAAACACCAGATCGGACCGCAAAGGTGCAGTTGAATACACATTTTACCAGCTCAGCTGTGATTTCTGTCGAGAGGATCCTATGGATCATCTCCTGTCCGCGGCAGAACATAAATCGACCCACTTTGTGCTTCTTTCATCGGGTTCGGAGAGCTAAAGCTTCGGCTAGGCTAACGACGAACTACAGCCCTCTCGCTGCCATTTCTGGGAGAAAACGGACAACGTTGAGTGAAACGTGCAAATAAACACGACTCGATTCCAAAAGAACGACAGCAAACACGGCATCACCGCCACCGTCACGCGATTATAACCAGATTCGTCTGTTAGCACGAGGGTCTCGGCAAAGTGGCTGTGGTTCTAGTCACAACAAGCTAACAGACTCACATAACCAGCAGTGTTGGGCGCTGGGAAGCCCGCAATATCGTCTATGTATGTCGAGAATATTCAGAAGGCATGTTTAAAGTTAGTGTGGAAAACCGACGATACTTGTTGAGGAACATGAAGAGATAACAACTTTTAGGCTAACTTCAGCAAGTTGGCTTTAAAATGCTATCGCTATCATGATTTTGTCTAAATCAAAAGCGCATTCTCTTACCTGCAGCGTTATTTCAACGTCATTTCATCTCAATTTCCATCCGATGTCTTGAGTGTTTTTAAAATCCACACATCGATCCGGATGAAAACAGGCCTCGTACAGAAACCTCGGCGTTTCCTAGTAACTACAGCCGCGGGGCTTTCAGGCTCGGCTTCCAAACTTCTCACTGTCCCCCTCGCAAGACTTCAAAGTTTCACATTATTGCCCATCAAGACATTGCGTCACTGCCAAAAGACCACGGCGAGTTTATAAAGAACACACAAATATATAACTGAGTTTTAGGCAAAAATAATCGATGTTTATATGGTTATATGTACAACACACTTCTCACGTCCTTAACGTTTGCGAAATTGCCCATCCCCCGCTCCATTCAATGAGGCTCTGAGGAGCCAAAAGTGCCACAAGCGCGGCAGACTTCCTTTCTCTTTCGGCTCAAGATATCGTTTTCTGCACAAAAACAAGAATAATCTTAAAACGCAAAAGGGTTTTTTAGGCATGTATACGTTAGACATCTTTTTTTTATAATATTTGTTCAAAGAGAAACTGCGATGTACAGAACAGCATTCTTCAACGCTTTAACAAGCGTTAAATAAAGTTGGAATGTTTAATAGAGTCGAAAAAAGGTTAACTGTTGGATATTTAGCTTAAACGTTTATCAGAAGGCCAACAATCTTACTGGTCCCCATGCCTCTCTCAATAATACAGTAATTTAAGGATGGAAAATAATAATAATAATAAATTCAATAAACCAGCCGTTACACGGATGTCTTGATTAACCCGAACCAGATGGCGTTCAATGACACAAACATTTTTGCTTTTTATTAAACTGTATGTCAGTGCAACTTGTCATTAGTTCAACAAGATCTTAACCTATTTTTTTGTTTTATTCATTTGAAATTTTCGAAATGCATGTTGCTGGGAAAACAAATTTATTTTTGCAGCTATAAATAATAAGAATAAGTACAATATTCGGAATACTCTAAAATCACTTGGCTTTTTATAAGACCTTTCCACACACCGAACTCAGGTCTCGCTTTTGTCCGTGTTGGCGTCTCATACTGTCCTGGCGACCCAGCGAACCCGACACGCCGGGGTTTCCTGCACGGCGGCGCACGGGCTCATCCTGAATGCGCGGAAGACTTCAAGCACGCCACAATATTTCCTCTACAAATTATTTCGGAGCTGATGAAGAATCACCACCTTCCGACGCTGAGTTATAACTGCAAAGAATGCGGTGTGAGTGGGACGTCTGTGTTAAAAGAGGCTAGAGGTGACTACGCTTAATTTAGATCGGAAGTCAGAAGCCGGAGCTTGTAGTGACGTCACACTAGAGTTCAACAATTCTGCGTTCATATTCGCTCGCACCCTCTATATGAGTGAGACGCAAGTCCGAGGGGCGTGGTTATTACTAAGCGTTGGATAAAAAAGGAAATCCGGACAAAATAGTTGCCCGGATGATTTACTACTTCCGGTAGGATTAGTATACGTGTACAGAATAGATCGCCGCTTGCTTCACCAACCCAGAAGCCACCGAGAGGGAAGCACGCCGTTTTTACGTCATTTATTTTTTACAGTAATTTGTATTAATATTAATAATAATTATAATAATAATTATTATTTTAATTATTATTATTATTTACATTTAGAAAAACCGATTTAAAGTTGTATAATATGGTACATTCATTCCACTTTGAAGTTTGAACATAAACAGAGTTTCCACAATACACTACACACTTAAAAAGCAAACACATCACATTTTTAAATGAGTAACAAATAACATTTTCTTTAATACCGTACTTAGATAAAAATTCTGAGGGGAAATTTTTTGTTTTTTGTTGTAAAAAAAAAAAGAAAAAAAAAAAAATCAAACTTTCGAAGTATGACACTTCCTGTCAAACACATGCTCCGGAACACAAAGAATGCTCCGGAAAAAGAGCAAGTGAGTTGAGTTTGTCAATATGGCCACTATGGACTGTATTGAGTATGTGCTCTGCATTTAAGCATCTAGTGATCACACACAAACCTGGAGCAGTGGGCAGCTACAGGGTGTCGGGGTGGGGGTCAGTGTCTTGCTCAAGAACACATATAGTTGTGAGCATGCATGTTTAAAACCCTTCAGCTATCACCACTTTTCTTTAACTGCATGACCATACTTCTTTGACAAATCTGTCGAGAAAGTACTTTTTTCCTTGCCAGATGTAAAAGCTGAATATGTACACCCAAGGAATAAAAACCATATTTAATACAATGACAAAACAGTTAAAATGTTACAATAATTACAATAAAATTAGGAGTTCAAACAAATGACTTGTTTATTTGACTGAAGTTTCTATTGTTGCATTGTGAAGTGTTACGGTTTGAACATGAACTCTGTGTAATATAACTTTTACACTTATATTAGAAACCTCTACGATTATTAAACAAAAACTAAGTCACACACAATTTTAGGTTCCGTATGCACTACGGAAAAAAAGGTTTTTTTTGGGAAGCTCACCAAAACCTTTAATTGGCAGTGTTATTTCCCGTCCGGGCAACCCGGTGGAGAGCGTTACAAAACATTTATATAAAACAAAAGGAAACCAAAGAGATGACCAAACGGCTTCGGAACTACAATTTATTTTTATTATTTATTTATTTATTGCTTGACAAAACATCTCTGGGCAGGGGCACTAAGATTGAGCGTTTTAACGCTCGGAAATTCTATTGGTAAACGTAGGAATGACGTCATACATTGGCCAACTTTCAGGAAGTAGACAACGGCCCTCAGTAGGCAAGAGTTGAAACGTTACACAACCTCAACAAAATCACATACAACGGACAGCACGTCGGTCGGAGGAGAATTTAGCGACACTACCATGAATCCTGATATAAGCCGGGAACGGGAAAATGCCTCGTTCGACTCAGAGATCCTGACCAACATCCTGGACGGCGGCGCAGAAAAGACGCATAGGCGAAGAGAGATAGGTCAGTCGCACACACAGATGAAACACACTATCAACTGTAAAACAACTGTAGACGGCCGTGTCAAAACGCACGTTTTTGATTTGCTTATTTATTCAAATCAACTTATCGACAATGCTAAGAGAAAGTTCACGCTTTCTCCAAGATTCGAAACCTCTTCACTTTGTGTTCCTGAAAAAAATCTAAAGGCACATTACCACATAAACTAAACTAAACTAAACTGTACCAGTGTAGCACAGTGTGTATCCCAAAGCGCAAAACATTATAGTTTATAAACGGCACGATGAACACTGCTTTGTTTTTTTTTATTTTATATATGTATTGCGCTTTTTTTGTAATAACCAAAACGAGCAGTTTATAAGCTCTAATTCTTTAGTTGGTTGTTTTTAAATGGTTGAAATCCCAATTTGGTAAATCCTGGAAATTGCATGTTCATTTTCAAGGTTTAGAATAGAATGCCTTTATTGTCGTTGCAACACATGGTTACAATGAAATGTTTTTTTATAGATTACCGAGACACAGCAAAACTATAGTTTAATCACTTTTTGAAGATGTATATGCTTGATTTACTTATTTATTATTATTATTATTTTTATTCACACAAAACAATGGTATTGTTTTTCCTCTTAGAGACTTTGGTTATCAACGATCCAGACTTCCAGCACGAAGACCTAAATTTTCTCTCACGCAGTGAGCGTTATGACGCGGCGATAAAGAAGAGCGCACAAATGATTATGAAGATCCGGGACTATGGGATCTCAGATCCAGCAGAGATTATCTGCTTCAAAAAGTGAGTGTTTCTTCATCATTCCAGCCAGAACACAGTAATTCAGATGTTCAGTTTTACTGTTGATGTAAAATAAATCTACAGTAATCTGTAATGTATGTAAGTTCGACACGAGTCTAAGGTCTGCTGGACATATTTATGGTTCCACTTGATTAACATTATCAGCAACAAATGTCACTTAGCCAGTGATGATCAGGGATATTGGAGCCGTTCAATTTTAAAGCCACACGTCTTGAATTTTTGGTTTGTTAATGACACGTTAAGCACATTTGCAAGGTTCTAACGTCGGTACATCAATACATTAGTTTCCCTGAAATGTACTGAAAAGGAGTTTAAAAAAGATTCTGATGTGGCTGTGCGAAGAGAATTTACTGCTGCTCAAATAGCAAACAGACAGACAATCTGATAATGCAGGCTGTTTAAATCAATCTTACAATTTAAGAATTGTGAACAGAATAAGATCTTTTTTTAAGATTGTTATTCCAACGAGTCTAAAGTTTAACATTCTGCCAAATGTATGTGGCAGTTGTGGTCCAGGGGTCGGGAGTTGAACCTGCCACCCAGACGTTGTAGGTTTGAATCCCGGTCAGACTGGTTCAACACTGTTCGTGAGCAAGACACCGATCTCTACATGCCCCCTGACACCACGGCTTAAGGCTGCCCAATGCCCCTGGTTTGTGTGTGTCACTTCACTGGATGGTTAAATGCAGAGTACAATTTAAATACGGTCCCTAGTGGCCATACAGACTAAAACCTGCCCACTTCATGATGTACTCTGTAAGTAGTGTTTTTACAACCGACTCCATCATAACAATACTTCCCATCAACACAGAGAAAATAACACATCCAGCAACTTTGATTCAATCGCAAAGGAAATAAAGGTATCAAAATGCAGTAAAAAGCAGAATCACATAAGCGCTCAGTCAACCTGAGAGCAGTCACACACTAAAGCCAATAAGTGTAATTATGGTACATCACGTTACATCCTGAGCTTTTTAAATGTTAGCAAAGATCAAAAGTCAATGTAAAAGGAAAATTTCTTCTTTTGATGGTTTTTAAAAGCTTGGATTGATATATGTGTCAGATATATATCAGTGTCAGAGCGTTCCATAATCTGATGCCCACTGTTCCTCACTATAATATTTTGCTCTAGGTATTATAAAAACCAGCTGATCTGAGTGAGATGAGTAGAAGTAGGAGTAAAGGCGTAAAGAGTAGTAAAGACCAACCAGTTCTGAGATACAGAGCGAGGCAGAATCAAGTAGTAAACATTTGATAATCCATAAAGTATCTTAAAATCAACCTTGAGGATAGCCAGAATCAGCATTCTGAACCATCTGAAGACGGTCAGGAAAGAGCATTTTATGGCTAAATAACACGCTGTAATCCAGACTCTACAGTTAGGGTTAAGGTTATCCAGTTAGCAATCACTGAACAAATTTCAAAAGTGAACTTCTAAAATGCTTTTAAAAATGTTGTGGTCTTTTATAATCTTAACTAGATTTAATAAGAGAAATTTCCTGTCACTATGCTTTATTAGTTGGAATTTTGAGTTAGACTCAGTTGCACCAGGCTGAAACAAAATAAACAAATGTAACGCTTGAAAAGTAATAGGAACTATACTAAGTTACTATTATTTTATAGTAACTATAGATCAGTAAAATGGTTTTATTTATGTATGTTTTTATTTGATGTAGTTTCTGTTTTACATTAAAAATCCAATACATTACAATAATGGTTGTTCTGCACTAATCATTAGAGAGACGTTCTGATCATGGAATTAACTTTTTAACTGTCCAAGAACTTGAGTTTGACCTGTTCAACACTTATTAAAACTCACTGGCCGAAGTCTGGTTCTTTGTTCCGGGATGATGAAGACAAAGTTCAGAAGACTGCAGCAGCGAGTTCCGCAGTGTTTGCAGCCCGAGCAAAGGTTTGAGATTAGAAGTGTGTCAGAGGGTTTTAATATTGGTCTTGTCGTCTTCTGACACTGGCTGTTTGACAGTCATTGACAGGTCAAAAGCGAAAAAAGAAAAAACGAAAATCTTCCAAAAAACAAGGTTTTCTTTCAGACGTTTTGAAAAAAAAAAAAAGACTAGTAATAAAAAAAGAAAACAAATAAAATTGCAATTTGAGACTGTGCAATGTCCAGTTTGCATTTTGCACACGTTTATGTTTTTAATCAATCACAACCACTCACAAATCATGACAAAGTTCAGCGGGAAAAACATAACAAGAATTGATAAAGCTAAAATTATTGCCAGAATTGCAAAAAAATAACAGAAATGTCTAAATTATAAAGAAAATTAACGTGATTCTTCTTGTCCATTTTTGCACTGTGCTATCATGCAAGTGATAACTATTACATAACCCCAGGGTTGCACAATCTTGCTATTTTTGTGTGAGTTTACGTGAGCGTTCCATTGCCTGTGTTTGTTTTTAGGTCCCTCAAGCTCTCAACAGTGTCTTCATATCATAGTTCCCTCTGAAAATCAGTGTTTTTGTTACAGTACAAGTTATTGTGAGTGTTCATATCTGTCTGTTCATCCTGCAGCATTGCAAAGGGTATTTACCAGGAGCCTCTTGGTGTCCACTTGGTCATGTTCATTCCCACCTTGTCCAGCCAGTGCACGCCTGAGCAGCTCAAACAGTGGATCCCGTTAGTCAAGTCTTTCCAAGTGTTAGGCACCTATGCTCAGACAGAGCTGGGACACGGTCAGTCTGTTCAGAGTGAACACCATGACCCTTCTCGAAGGGAGTTGAGCACAACCCTTGTAGGCGTTGTCAGAAACGTGACCTCATATTTCCACAAACCTGGTTTAAACCAGTTCATCAGTTTCAAGTGTGTTAATTCACTAACACAATTAAGTGAATGTTAAAAGAAAAACTTTACTGGTCTGCAGCATTCAAAAGGAGGTTTGGATTCTCAAATGCTGGACATGTTTTACTGTTTCATTATCTCTACAATCAGATTGTTCTGTTTAATCATTTTCAAATAACTTTCTTTGCTATAATTGTTGGACTTCTGTTTTCACCGATTCTGTAATTTGCATGGAGTCACATAATTCATATACTGTTTGTTGAAATTTGTTTCGTGCTAACTGCTTTTTACTAAACTACTGTAAAATCACTGGCCACAAGCACAGGTTCTTGTGAAACTATAGTTTTTGTCATTCAAATCAGAGAATATTTATCGTATAGGATAGTAATTATAACAATACGGTTTGGGGAATACTTTTCCCAAACACACACTCTGAAGTGACACACACAAACCCATAGCAGTGGGCAGTCTTAAGCCGTCGGGGGGCATGTTGGGGTCCGTGTCTTGATCAAGGACACTCAATGGCAGAACCCACCAGACCGGATTTAAAACTTCCAACTCTTGGATGCCAGGTCCAACTTCCTAACGCTGGACCACAACAGCCACAGGAGACCAAGGGTAACGGAGGAATCCACAGACAAAATGGCTCTCCTGTTTGAACTGGACAAAGCAATAAAGATCCATTAGTTTTAAAAGTGCTGTTCAAACTGAGAAACGTGCATCTCCAACTATTGTACAGGTTTATATGGATTTAATGTCGCGGACACAACTGTTAATTATCTTAGATGCTGATTTGATCATGTCACGTCTGTCTTTCTGGTTTGTAGATGGGACTTTCTTCAAACCTTGCATTGCTAGAGTGGTGTGTGAAATGAAGTACATTTGTGCGATATGAATATTTACTTGGTGTGCGCTATGAATATTTACGCGTATGTGATGGTGTGAATGGTCAAAGCTTTAATTTTACCTTTCACCATCATGATCTTCTGATAAGTCTTGGAAAGAAATGATAATTCTAGCAGCTTGTGATCGTATCTACTGTTCTGCACAGATTGGTGTCCTCAAAGGAACTTCTGGGCCTTTACACTATTTTAGTAAAAAGTTAATTCTGGCATTAAACGTTTGAATGGGTTTTTGGTGATGAAAATCTTCACTTTTTTGTGCTTATAAAAATTCCATCACTCTTTCCTCTTACCTTGCTTTGCACTGATCTCGTCTCTTACAGTCTGTAATTTCCTTTCTTACACTCCTCTTACCTTTTGAAATATACTGATGTCTGTGATCTTTGCCCCGCTAAAGCTGTGTGCACCGAGGGCGTCCCGAACCCCTTGACCTGCACTTGGGCATGTTCCTGCCAACTCTTCTGAACCAATCATCGCCCACGCAGCTGGAGTCTTTCTTCATGCCCGCATGGAATTTGGAGATAATTGGCACCTATGCACAGACTGAGCTGGGCCATGGTAACATGTCTGACCACCTAGTCGCACTCACATCCCTGTGCCATTGTCCAGTTGTAGACAATTGACCAAACTGAGCTGAATTGAGAGTGTGATGAGATCTCACATGACGTTATCACGTGACGCGTGTCATTGTGACTTGATGTTTGAAGACTTTCATGGAGGGTAATAAATGATCCAAGAGCAGCAGATGAGATGCGGTGCAATAGTAAACACACAGCAGCACTGTAATAGTCTCATACTGATTGTATTACAGCGCGCGCGCACACACACACACACACACACACACACCGCTACAAAACAAGTGGAATACAGTACTCAACACAGACCAACTCAAATACACTCCAAAATAACACACACCTTTACTGATCAGCACAAACACACAATAAAATAGCACAAAAAATTAAAGTAAGTAAAGTAACGTGTTATCAACACACAGCTACACATACTAACAAAAATACACACTAACAACTAACAAAAATAGACACTAACAACACAACACACTAACAGGCACTTTTACAACTCAAAACTCAATAACGATACACTGACACATACTTATACGTTTAGTGCTCTAAACACACAAGCAATAACTTCTATAATAAAACACATCTTTATGCACTTTCATTAATATGCACTTTCACCTTCACTCTGGTTGTGAGACACTCACTGTTCACGTTGAAAGTCTGTGTGTGTGTGTGGGTGGGTGGGTGGGTGTGTGGTTAATTCACCTGTTGATTTCTCATCACATTTCTCTAAATGTCATCAAACTTTCGAAGAATTATCAAATTATTCTAATTCAGTGCAACATTATTCCCGTCAGAACAGTTTTGCTTGATGTATATGTTCACTAATACCAACCATCAGTTGTGTGATGCACACTTTTTCCTTCACACATCGAAAATATCCAATTGGATGCTGCACCTTATATTGTGTCAAACACCTACAAGGGTTGTGTTTTCCACCATCAAATAACAGTTCAGTGCATCACGTGTGGACATGTTCTGATAAGTGTGTGTGTCTTCTGTCTGCAGGTACACACATACGTGGTCTGGAAACCACGGCGACCTATGACCCCTCCACCCAGGAGTTTGTCTTGAACAGCCCCACCATCTCCTCTATTAAGTGGTGGCCGGGCGGATGTAAGTGCCCCCCCTCCCCATTTTATTTACCTATTTGTAATTACAGAAATACATTTATGCATATTGTATGAGCCCAGACCATCTGTTTTTCAGTGGGTAAAACGTCCAATCACGCCATAGTTCTAGCTCAGCTGTACACACAGGGCAAATGTTATGGCCTCCATGCCTTCATCACCCCCATTCGCTGCATGAAGACACACATGCCACTGCCAGGTAATAACTTTGTAGTTCTCATGCAATCAGAATCTCAACTGGACCTCGAATTAAAACCCGTGTGTGTTTGAGCAGGAGTGGTTGTGGGAGACATTGGCCCAAAATTTGGTTTTGATGAGGTGGACAACGGTTTCCTGAAGCTGGAGAATGTCAGGATTCCACGTGAGAACATGCTGATGAAGTATGCAAAGGTGAGAAGGTGCTGTGCAGTGTGGATAAAATGTAATTAAAACAATTCCTGGCATTAAGGCATGCTAGTGAATACTCAATTCGGATTCAGATTTTTAAACAATATTAAAAGTATATTTTATGTAGAAATATAATAAATAAAAAATAAGAAATATAGTTACAAATGAAACAAAATGTTGAATGGCAATTATTTAAGTCAAATGATTTGTTGAGCATTGTTACATCTGACTGTACTATCAAGAAATATATCTAAAATAGTATACAAAATATGATATTTGCGTAAACATGGTAACTACAGTGTTGTGGTGTGTTCGAAAGCACAGCTATGTTTTTGTGATGTTCTTTCGTCTGATTTGTGTTTTGTGTGCAGGTGGAACCAGACGGTGCTTATGTAAAGCCTCCGAGTGATAAACTCACGTATGGGACCATGGTGTTCATCCGCTCCATGATAGTGGGGGAGTCGGCCAAGTCACTGTCCAAGTCTTGCACTATAGCCATCCGCTACAGCGCGGTGCGACACCAGTCAGAACTGCACCCAGGGTGAGTCTCACACACACTCCTGCAGAACACATGTATGGAATAGTAGCAAGGTCTAATTGTGTTTTGAACGACTTGCGTTAAAATCACAATTAAAATGTTAAAAGAAATACAAACCAACACAAGCATGTCTAGGTGTAATCATTTTGTTTCCTATATTCTTTATCAGATAACTATTCTAATTGGCTATTAATCAAATAATCTCTGGATGTACAAATGGTTGGTGGTAGACACACTAATATAACGGCAGAACGGTTTGTAGGTTTTTACAATACTCAAGCAAAATTCACACATCAGTGAAAATAATTTAAGGACCTTCAAGGTTCTTAGAGGCATAAAGGTAAAAACCTATGTGTTAGGTGATTGCATTGAGTTTTTCATATTAGGCCCACTCTTGTTTTCTGCACTGAATTTATCATTTTAAACTGTTTGTAGTCATTTTTGATTTTGAACATCTTGTATTTCTTTGCATTCAAGAAAACCAGAGCCACAGATCCTGGACTATCAGACCCAGCAGTATAAACTCTTTCCTTTGTTGGCCACAGCCTTTGCCTTCCACTTTGTGGGGCAGTACATGAACACGACGTACCACAGAATCACTGGAGACATCAATCAGGGAGACTTCAGTGGGATGCCGGAGGTCTGCGCTCACACGGCTTAATATGGAAGGCGTTTAGTTGTAGTTGCTTGAATTACTTGTATTTTTCTCTTCTGTCTGCAGCTGCATGCTCTGTCCGCAGGCCTGAAGGCCTTCACCACCTGGGTGGCTAACGCTGGCATCGAAGTGTGCCGTATGTCCTGCGGCGGTCACGGTTACTCCCGCTGCAGCAGCCTGCCTGACATCTATGTCACTTTTACTCCAACCTGCACTTATGAAGGAGAGAATACGGTCATGATGCTGCAGACCGCCAGGTGAGTCACCAACACAGTGATGTCAACAGTAGTCTCATTCATTATTCAAGTTGAAGTATAGTGGTAAAAAGGACTTCTGTGGAAGTAAAAGTATCAACTCAACGATTTACTAAAGTAAAAGTGCTAGTTTGATAACTACTTTAAGTATAAAAGTAAAAGTAATGCCAGGAAAAAAACCTTCGGATCAACAATGCACCTAGCTTTTGAAGTTCTGAACGAGATAAAGAACGTGTGTAGATCCTGTAGACCAGTATCTGTAGTTCATCATTTAAAAAAAGTAGAAGACTTTCAAGAGTCATAAATGTAAAACGTCTTCTGGGTTTAAACTGATGAAAAAATCTGTTGGATCTCCTTGATTCAGTGTGTGTGTGTTTGGCTGCAGGTTCTTGATGAAGAAGTACAAGCAGGCGCAGGCGGGACAGCACTTGACTGGAATGGTTTCTTATCTGAATGAATCTCAGAGCAGGATTCAGCCGCAGTCCGTCTCGTCGCGTAGTGCTGTGGTGGACATTAATGATCTGTCCAGTCTTGTGGAGGCCTATAAGTCCAGAGCTGCCAAGTAAGTGCTGCACGTCGGTTTCATACATGTTGTCATGCTGCATGTGTGTCATTTTGCTCCTGATGAACCTTGACAGGTTAGTTGAACTTGCAGCAAAAAGCCTTCAAGTGGAGCAGCAGCGCAGCAGAAGCAGTGAAGATGCCTGGAACAACAGTTCCATCGACCTGGTCCGAGCATCTGATGTAAGAGTGACGTCTCCATCACTACATAAATAGCTCTGTAAAAATTATTATAACATAATGAGTTACATAAGAGTATTTGTTTCTCGTTTCTCAAAGTGGTTAATGCAAAAAACATATTTACGTGAATAAAAGCACCTCTCTTTTTTAGACGCTCAGAAACTTAAGGAGTGCTTATGTGCGCACATTTCTTATATGCAAATATGTCGTCTTTATGTAGCAGTGCGCTTTTGTGTTGTGTCCTCTTTTTCTTTAATTAATGCTTCCCGAGACAGACATGGCTTTATTTAGCAGTGGCGAAATAAAGTGTTAGAAATAAAAATAAACTAAATACAACAATTAATATTGGAACAGACAGACGACAAAACCTAAGACGCTAGAAGCGAAGTCCATGGGCAGGCAAACGTGAGCGGGAAGAAAACGAAGAACACCGGAAAGGAGTCAAAACCAGGGAACAAAACGCTTGGTCTGCTGCACAGAGATAAAAACAATACTGTGCAACGATGATAATAGTGTAGCATCTGATAAACGCTGAGGTCTCTGGAAGATGGAGGTCCGATCACTACAATACATTTTGTATCTATTATTCAAATAAAACGACAGCAAAGTGATACAACTCACAAATTAATTTTGTTAGAAGAAGAAAATGAAATATTTTAAGAAGTATAAAGAAGTATTTAGCCAGAAATTTTGTGCCTGAAAAATCAGGTGGGTGCTTATATTCACGTAAATACAGTACAATAATTTATATATGGTAAGCTGTTGACCTATGGCCTGTTTGGTTCTGACGAACATGTTCTTTAAGAAACCAATCAGTTGAAATGATCATGTTTATGCTGAGTAATGTATTGTAATCATTTTAATGTCTGAAGATGTTTAAAAGTCAAGCAATCATATAGCTTTACCAAGACTAAACCACACGTGCTGCCGAACAGTAAGATAAACCAGCTAAAGATAACAAAGGTGTGATTGTGCTGTTTGTTTTGGTCGCATCTTTGTTCAGGCTCATTGTCATTACGTGGTGGTGAAGCTGTTTGCTGCTAAGGTGGATGAAGTGGAGGATCCTGGGGTTAATGCGGTGCTCAGTTCTCTGGCTCTGCTCTACGCCCTTCACGGCGTCGCTCATAATTCTGGAGACTTCTTACAGGTTATACATCTTCACTGCCGCTCTATTAAACGTGGAGTGATGACACTAAACGGTTATAATTGCCCTTGAGATGTATGATGTTCTACACGAAACCCCGTTAATCCGAGTCAGTGAGGGTCCACGACATTGTGGGTCATGACAAGATAAGGATTAGCAAGGTCACAATTGATGACCAAATGCAAAGAAAATCAGAATTCTGGAGGTTTTATTTATTTTGTTTTTAAATAAATAATATATTATTTTCAATTTCTATTCAGAGCATATAAATAATATTGATTCGTGTAAAAGATATGAGGGGAAGTGTAACGATGAAAATCAACTAAAACAGAGAAGCAGTTACATTTTCCCATAAGTGAGTAGGTTTTATACTTTCTTCATCCCTAAATCCCAAAGCTTTTAATACAGGGTTCGTTTAATCAATACTCATGTGGAATTACTGTCTATTGTCTCTCATCCGGTGGATCGTGTAGAGATGGAGAGAACTTTTCGTCCCTGACTCCGTATTGTTCTGTGTTTGTTTCAGGCCGGTCTGCTCGCTGTTTCTCAGTTGGCTCAGGTTTCTCAGAGACTCAAGCTTCTGCTCTCAGACCTCCGGCCTAATGCAGTGGCTTTGGTGGACGCCTTCGACTACCGTGACGAGACTCTAAATTCTGCTCTGGGCAGATACGATGGCAACGTGTATGAGCATATGTTTGAGTGGGCAAAGAAGTCTCCGTTGAACCGCACTGAGGTACAGTATGTATAAAGGCATCCAAAGCTGCTTGTACACTTGATAATGTTTATCTAGCTCAGTCATTTGATCACGTTGAATATGGTATCACACCAATCTGGATGCCCTCAAACGTTTATTAACGTGTGTAGTAAAAGACATGATAAGATAAGTCTGACTTAAATTGTGAGAAGTTTGTTTTGAGCTGACAATACCATTGGTTTTGACCTGAGATTACTGTAATTTGTTCACTATATATTTAAAATGGACGGAAAAAAGGCTTGTTTTATGATGATTTTGCTGATGAGCTTTTAATTTATGCTGCTTTGACACTTGAAATTTAATGAAAAACATAGCATTTTTTTTTGCCGTTCATGTATGTCCTCCCTTTTTCAGCAGTACTGGATTATGTGTGTTTTCTTATTGGTTGTTGCATGTTTCAGTCAATTATAACTATCCGTTATTGTAGGCTCATTTAGTGGGTGGAGCAAATATTTAGCAAAAATTGTATTCAATGGTATTTTCTCTATGATTATATAATGCAATATTTTATATTTATATATTTTTTATTGTATAGAGTACAGTTATTTTTTTAGGGTTTCTCTTGATATTTATCAGAGCCACTCGTTTCTAGTACATGTATTGTCACTAACTTGTGTGTGAAACCGTTTCTTTCAGGTGCACGAGTCTTATCACAAGTACTTGAAGCCCCTTCAGTCCAAACTGTAAGTGTGTAATGAAATGGTGGACAAACCGTAAACAGCCTGTGGATTTCTGAAGAAACCTTCTGTTGAAGCCACATACACTCACTTTAATTTTAATTCAGTTTTCACATAAAAGCACTTAGTTTCTGTGTAATTATTTGCAGCGCAATGTCATGATCACCTTCTTTTTCGATATTTTTAAAAACAAAGTGTTTTAGAGAAATTCACACTAACAGGAAAACATAGATCCTTTGATCAAGTGATTTAATTATGAGAATGTAGCTGGGAAAAATTGTGAATTAGTGTCACGAAAGCTAAAATGGCCAGATGAATAATATGCCGTAATTGCACTTTACTGCTGCAAATAAGAACACTGTTTAAGACAGTGTTGCCTCTGTGTTTCTAATCAGACTGGTGGATGTATTACTGATCTACCCATGTTTTTTCAACCTCCATGTCAACTTTTAGACTTATAATAAAGAGAATTTTTCAATTGTCTATTTGCTTTTTTTCCCCCAAACTGGCTTTTTTTATGAAATAATTCTGCATGGTCAAACTGTCTTTTATTCAGTATTTTAATAAATAATACATGTGTGAACATGTAAATTATTTTTGTGGGAATTGTTTGGATTGTTGATAACCACAAGTGAACCTGTCATAACAAAAGCAACCCAGAAAAGAGGTAGAAATGTATTTTGTAGAATAGTGGCGTAAACAACCTTTTATTTCACCTTCTGAAACAATTGCATTGAGCATCTAATCTACATACTAAACATGATTTAAACTATTTTTTGGAAGAAAAAAACGCATACAACGGCCTAATAACACTAATTAAAAATGTATTGTGTTCACTGACTGTCATGCTGTTCTGTCTAATAAGTTTCTGTATATAGCCTGTGTAGACATCTACTGTAGCCTGTTTTAGACAAATTGCTTCACTTGCTTCTCTTTTTGTAAGTCACTTTAGATAAAAGCGTCTGCCAAATGACTGTAAAGTAATAAAAAATCATACGTATAGAATACTTTATGCATTCTCTTGAATATGTATTCATCTGATAAAAAGTCTTTTGTAAAAAAAAAATGTTAATCGAAAGAGATCCTTGGAACCTATTTGGGCCCGCCCACCATCTTTCCGCGTTTGACCTACAGTCCAGTAGATGTCGCTCGCTAAAAGCTCCAATTGAGATGCAGCCGCGCTACGGAGGACTAAAGAAGTCTAATCTGTCGCTTCCACAGACGTGTGCTTGTTGGAAAAAATGGCCGCAGAAAACAAGAATGAGGGGAAAATAACGTCGACGGATGACAAGAAAGAGAACGTGTCGGTTGGGACGTTGGGCCTGGACAGTATCCACTCCGCTAAGACGATGGTGTCGTAGTTCTGGATCCGCTAGTAATTCAACACTTCAGTGGAAGTGTGCCTCTGTGGGCTTATGGGATACGTGTCACCTATTCCTGGAGAAGTTCGTGTTTTGTTCAAGTAACCATGTGTTGTACTATTTACAAACGGTCTAGTTGATATGTTAGTTTTAATTAGAGTTGGTATTGCTGCGCTTTTGTGTGTTTTAGTGTTTGTGTGAGTGTGTGTGTGTGTGTGTGTGTGTGTGTGTGTGTGTGTGTGTGTGTGTGTGTGTGTGTGTGTGTGTGAGAGAGAGAGGGAGCGAGAGAGAGTGTGTGTGAGAAAGCATTTTTGTGAGGTCTGTGATCATATAGTAGAGTTGTATTGTCCTCAACACGATTACCCAGTCCTGCAGATCATCAAGGACTCTCAGCAGCAGCACGGACTTAGGCATGGAGATTACCAGCGCTACAGGTACATCTGCTGCTGGATTAAAGAATGCTTGCTCATGTCTGATGGTGTGTTATTGAATGACAGGGGATACTGCTCCAGACGCCTGAGGCGGCTCAGAAAGACTCTCGGCTTCAAGATGGGCAACAGGCACAAATTCACCGGGAAGAAGGTGACCGTTGAGATTCTGTCTGACAGCAGGTAACCAGTCCTTCACCAGTCCATACATTCTTCCTGTTGTTTGATCTCTCTACCTTGTGCTTTCCCGCTCATCCTTTGTTTCATTTTGGTCCAGCGTTTATTTTCTCACAGTCGATTTATCTCAATGAAGCACATTATCCAGCCTAGAAGCTCCAGCTACAACATATCTACATTCATAATTCATTTTAATTGTCTTAGTCTGTTTCAGAATCATTCTCCAAGATCTGTCAGAAAATAGCACATTTTCCATCCAGTACATAATTGTGAACAAACACACTCGAGTATTGTCTCGATCCAGATTTGTTCCGGATATAGTGCATTTTAGACGAACCAGACGACGTTCCGACCGACTATTCTCTCGTCATGCGTGAGAAATACAGATGTACAGTTTATGAATGCATCAGTTGAGGACAAAATTATTAGCCTTCCTAAGTAATTTTAGGTTTCCTCAGAATATTCCGATGTACCCATTTAGCAACATTTCTAAACTTACTATTTATCATTATGAAGACCAAATTATTTATATTTGCACAACCATATATTTGTATGCAAGAAAAAGCTAAAATTACCAGGGTCTTCATTATTAGCCCCCTTTGAGAACTGTCCACGTAGTAAGTCACTGTGTAAGCCACTTTTGTGATGGGCTTTACCCATTTTTCTGTCGTGATGGGCTTTACCTTCACAGATGATGTGCATAAAAGCCTCAGTATGGGTTATTATGCTGTCATTTTAGAAAGCAATATGCCAAAAACACAGGAGGTCAGTTTGAACATAAAAACTCGAGAACTCAAGACATGAGACAAAGAATTATTGATGAACATAAAAATGGAGAAGGATGTATAAATCTAAGCATTTCCAAGTCTCAAGAACTTAAGTAAAATGTTTAATTTTGAAAAACCCACACAGTACAGAACATGTAAAAAACAAAATAAAGAAAAATGCGGATATTTTGAAAGAAAACGTTAAGCAGTCAGCAGTGAAACTATGTCTGAATTGTCACCTTAATCATCTAACATGACAACTGTAGTAAGACTCACATTTCTCTTGGTGAAGAACTGTCTCCAGAAGAACAATGTGAATGTCAATGAATGGCTGGCACAAAATTGGTAGTTTCTGTGTTTTGTGTAATATTTTCATTTCCATGTGGAAAATCGAATAATTTAAGCATCCAAAAAAACTAAGATGTCTAAAAAAAGCTGTGTAATTTTTTTATTTAACTTTTTTTTTATTTAAATACCTTAAACAATTACTATTTTGTAGGGTGGCTATAAATTTTGTCCTCAGCTACTCGTATTTACGTGTATTTGTTATGAACTTGGAAATAAAAATTTATTGAATGCAGAGATCTGCTTTTTGATAAGATGAAAACATAATAATCGGGCATTTTTTTTCAGTGGTAACTTGTGTTATCACATTATTCCCCTCACTGTCATCGACACACACTCGTCAGTCTTTAGGATTGGCACAAGTTGCTCTTGCTGGAGTGGTCTGTCATTTACATGATGGCATTTGTTCTGATGCAGACATCTGCTGCTGGTGTTGATGGAGGCAGAAAGAGCCTGGAGTTATGCCATGCAGCTGAAACGAGAGGCGAACACGGAGCCTCGCAAACGCTTCCACCTGCTGGCGCGTCTGCTGAAGGCAGCCAAACACGCTGAGCTCTTAGAGAAACTGTGTGAGAGTCCTCGAGTGGATGCCAAGACCAAGCTGGAGGCTCAGGTGCCACACCTATCTTTGATAGATGAAAAAAATTGCAACAATAAAATTGTGACTAAATGTGATTAGTGTGATTTAATTATTTATTTAATTTTTTTTTT
>SOMO01000009.1:843025-855215 GCA_028128575.1 Paedocypris carbunculus | reverse complement strand
GATCCGAATGGGTTTTTACTCACGCTTGTCAAATTTCTAGCTGGCACGGGCATGAAGATATGAATTTTAATAAGCCGCGGCGCCGGTCAATCCACCGTTATAAGTGCTTCTTTGCGGGACAAAGGCGCTGGAATCGGGGCAAAGTTCTGCTTCTTCGCTGGAGTAAATGCAAAGGAGCCGCCTCCCAAATGTCCAGCTCACACGGCCCAAGATATGATTCTTAATAAGCCACGTGACGAAACTCGGGTCTAATCGTCACGGGTCTAACCATCCGAGTGTCCAATAGTCCTAAGGATCAATCGTCCAGGTCCAAAGCCCCGAGGGCCAAACGACCTGGGTCGAAAAGTCTGGTCATCTCTCTGAACACACAACACAGTCTAGAGGTGGCTGAGCTGCGGCAGCAGAAGTCCACACTGGGAGCCTCCCCTGTCGGATAACAACAGCAAACTGAAGATACAGACTAAACAAACTGGATAAAAATAGTTTGGGAAACGTTGCCTGGTCATATTAGTAGTGTTATTTACACAGAAAACGGGTTTTTGAGCAAACTCAACAAGAAAATTGTACGGCTGAGTAATACGGAAATCACAGAGCTGGCTTTTTCTACAAACATATTTGGCTTTAGAAAGTACAAAGACTGGATTCAGTGTATCTCAATTAGTCCTAAAATCTGCCTGAAATGAATTGTGCAAAACATTGCTTTTGTGTCGGACTATTGGTTTTAATTTAAGTACAATAAGTAGTAATTTAAGTAGTAAAATATTCAATTTCAAGAATTCCAAGAAAAGTTTCAAAAAAGTTTTTTCATTTTCGAAAAAGAGTAAAGACTATGAATATAACCGAGATGAACAATTGTATATACACAGAGGTTTAACTCTTTGTAAGGATGCGTTTCTTTGTGCCCAGAGTGTCTGCTGAAGTCCTCTCGCTCCACTCGCTCTCCTGGACCAGCGAGATACACAGGGAGGAAAAGTCCTGGTCCCACACACAGAAGCAAGTCCCCGGGAACTGGTGAGTTTCCATGACAACACCATTGCTCTTACTTACACGCGAACTCTGTTCATTATCTATTTACATGTATAATTATTAGATTGGTAGATGAAGAAGACCCGGTTGGGATCCAAAGCCTTCTGGAAAATCCAATTTTCAACAGCCACTCTCAATATGTCCAGTTTATATCGTTCACCGTGTAAATTATTCACCCGCGTTTAAACGCACAACCTGACCAAGTGATTGCAAAGATCTGACTTGCGACTTGTCATAATATGGGAGAGAATAAGTGAAACCGATACGTTACTCAGCTTGCGGAGCACAATGTAATTCTGTGTAAAATTACGAATTAGAGCAAAATTGCGTCAGGCTTTTTAACCAGAGAAATGTCTGGTAATCCAAACTTTTTCCTGAGAGCTGATGAGGAGACTCGATTTGGCCAGATTGACGGCCTTCCTTTTTGGAGATCGTTGAAACAGGCTGTCATGGAAGTGTCTTGCTTGTTAAAGCTTATCGATGTCTCCAATGGCCGTCGAGACTAAGAGGAAGTCTCAACAACTCAGCGTTGAAATCTTCAGAGGGTTCTGTGGCTTCTCTCGCTCTTCAACCAGCAAGAATCAATAGGGTGTGACGATGCAAAGAAGCTTCTTCTTAACCACGTCTTCCCAACAAGTCGGATGATGGCGGTAGTTGCCAGTCGCTGGTAAATCTCAATCACTGTGTCCGTTTGGGCGCTGATATACAATCATGGGCATGATAACAATTGCACTAATGCATAAAAGACGGACATTCTTTCATTCTGGATGTTCCTCCACTGGTCAGCTTTGCTTCCTAGCGTCTTTGCGTTGGTCTCGGACTAAGAAAAGCGCTATACAAATGAACTTGAACTTCCTAAACCAAGAATTCTGCATGACTTGAGGAGATACACAAACCGTCGTTGTGATGTAAAGGATAAAGTTTTGCACTCACTGTNTTGGACATGTATAGTACACATCTATTATGTTCACCTAGTCATCAACAGTGTCATTACACCCCTAGTGGTCAGTGTAGGCATCTTCAGGTCAGTCCATCTCCTGCTCAGGCATGACTTCATTTAGTCACACACAATTTAATTAGCTTCAGTTCTCAAGCGAGTGAATGTTTTCTGTGCTGTATTTGTGAAAACCAGCTTCAGCCGGTTGTGTGTGTCAGGCTAGGTGTTGTCTCAGGTGTGATCGTAGTGCTGTGGGTGTGTGACTCGGCGTGTGTGTTTTATGTTCCTAGTCGATTCTGCGAAAAGCAGTGTGTATGTTTATGTGTTGTGTGAGTGTGTTTGTAGATAAAGCTGTTATGTGTACACATGCTTTCCATTGATGCAAAATTATGAAGGCAATGTATACAATATTTGTTATACAATGATACTTATCGCATTATTATTTAAACAAATAGTTTCAATGTTGTCACAGTGGGAGACTCTGTTACAGTAAAATTCTTGATTGTGTCCTAATTAAATAAATTAGTAAGTAAATTATTAAAGGCTTTAGGAGATATATGAATATATTTGTATGTATATGTAATACATGTTAGTTTTCAGCAAATAATTATTAATGAATGAACCTTTTATTCCATTAAGTGAACAAGAATTATGAAAGAAAAGTATTCTTGTATCACTGTGCAAAGGTTTTAGCACCTCAAGAGTTCCAGACGTTACGGTTTTATTTTACAACAATTTAAAGTGAATTAAAGTGAGTGAATTTGTCAATATGGCCAGTAGGGACCGCATCTAAATTGTGCTCTGCATTTAACCATCCAGTAAAGTAACACACACACATACCCGGAGCAGAGGGCAGCATTAGAGCTTCATCTCCAGAGTAGATCTGGAAACGGCTCTTATCAAATTGCTATTTCAAAGCTTAGCAAGTACTTTGAGTCTTTAGACACTCAGCATGGTTCCTCCGAAAGCAACGTGTAATGCCCATTTAGAGAAGAAAGCCACAGTAAAGCAAAGCGTCGTCGGCTTGCAGTTTCAACAGTGAGAAATGTATTTAAAGAGCAGTTCAAGTGAAGTGTGGCAGTGGTGATCTGTAATGCTGACCAGAAATAACAATCCCTCCATTTGATTGCATAGTGCAGATCTACCTCTAGACAAGACGCTGTAGACAAGTTAGCTGAATCAAACCTTTACCTAGTAAACGAACAACTGAACGTGTGCAGAAGAGAGTGATCGGTGAAGTGAGGTTAAGGTAGAACTTTGGCCGCATTTAGCAAAGGATTGTTTGTGGATAAAAAGGTGCAGAATTTCACAAACATAACACTGAATCCAAGTTGGCTTTTCATTATTGTCTGTTAAATGCTGTACATTTTCTAATTAAATCCCCATAATCTGTTCTTTTTATCAAGCCATCACTAAACTTTTGCACAGGATTGTGTTAACCTAATACACTTCGGAAGCGCATGGGCACGAACAACCCCGGTTCATCACAATTTGCTCTGAAACAAATTGCTCAATTTTTTTTTCATTCTACAAAATGGAAATATCGGCAGTGTGTGTGTACTACTACAAGAATTGTGAGATAATTGAGAAACAAGAATTCCACCATTCGCAAAGCATGTTTCCTCGACGAACCAGTTCAATTGGCTAATTAAACCATTTTTTAATATTCAGTGACGAAGGAAGACTGCCATGATGTATTGCTTTTTAATATACCTATATTATATTGAATTACATGCAGATTTTTTTTCTTCCTAAACATATTGTAAAAACATGTACAGTACAGTATGTGATGCTGAAATGATCCTCATACATCAGAAGAATGCAGACGTGACTCGTTGCTCGCTCGTCGTTTTAATCTCAGTTTTCAGTAATTGTGAAGGATGCTGACAGCATCTCTGAAGAGCGAAGACACACTCATTTAAAGAGTCATTTAATTTTTTCTCCCGTGTCACCATTTGCTTTGCACGTGTGTGTGTGTGTGTGTGTGTGTGTGTGTGTGTGTGTGTGTGTGTGAAATGCACCGAGCTGACTTCCGTAGGGTCAGGCCTGACTGACCTTGTGGCCTTAAATAAGAAATGCTTGGACGCGAACACCGCCCCCTCATGGCTTTTGTCCCGTGGTCTCCGCGCTGACAGGAATTCTTCAGAAACCTGCTGCGTTGCATTGCTGCTCAACCTGTCGCGCATTTTTCTCATCTCTTCTGTCATGCTCGTTTTTTTTGGCCTGAAACCTTTTTGTTCGTCGTGTCAGTGATCCATGTTGGCTCATTCCACTAGCATTTTAATCATAATTTTCCACATTTTTAACAAGTTTTTTGAAAGTGAAGAAAAAGTCTCGTCCCGTTGAAGTTCTCTTGACATATTCCGCTGATGAGATGTCACAACAATTTGAAATATGCATTGCGTCTCAAATTTGTGCTATATATATTTTTTGTAGATATTTACGAGATTTTGATTCAAATTTACGAGATTGACACACACACACACATGCATACATACATACATACGCGCACACACACAGTAGTACCCAAACTTACGAATGTCTTTGCTAACAAAAATCTAGAATTACGAAACGAGTCTTCAAGAAAATGTTGACATTTTTTCGAGATATGAAAGGAGAAATTTGAGTGATGAGAAAAGTTGATTAATATATATACTGTACACACACACACACTCATATTTGCACATTTAAACACGCACAACAGTTCCGTTCATTTTATTTAAATAATAATTTCAATATTTTTTTGTAACACTAAACGGTAAAAAAACTGAATTACTGAGGGTTCAGTGCTTTAAAGGGAAAGTTGTACAGTCTGAATGTTTGTTTCCTCTCCTTCGCTAGAATGAATGAGCAGTGTAAGGGTAGTGTGGAATTTTCTCTGAAGTTTAGTTCGGATCTTCCTGTTCAGAGTATTGTCCGTCTGTTCTCAGGCCGATGATGAGACGAAGGAGCATCTTTATGAAAGCCTGCTGTCAGAGTGCAGAGACACCATCCAGGCCGTCCGAGAGGAGCTGCGCACCGATGGGGTGAGAACTTCAACTTTAATCTGTGCCAGAAGCACATAGATCTTCATGTTCTTCTCAGACTTGGTATCAAACCTCAGTTCTTTTCTAGTCTACATCTTTGAGCTTGTGAGTGTCTGTATGAACTACTGGTTCATTTACTGATCTTCATATCAAGAAGATTTTTATAGCTTTTAGACTGTACATAAGGCATCCTTCTAAAATTCTGCATTTTTTGATTTGCCGATCAAGTTGAATTTTTCAGTGAATAAAATATATTTTTTTACTATTACGTTATTGAGAAATCAGGTTGTTTTTGTATGTCTTTGATTTTGTAATGTAATGTTCAATTGTTCATATTTTATTTGTCATGCTGTTGCACAATACTAATTAAAAATGTATTTCCCAAACACTGAAGTACACAATTCGATGTTCTGTGAAAAACCATTTACTGTGAAATCTACTCGAAGAACTAAAAGAAATTGAAATATAAGTAAAAATATGTTTGCATATCCTTTGGAAATTTTAAATAGAATTGGAGGATAAAAAGTACTGTAAGCATAAATAATAGCTAATATTTTGGGCAAAGTCAAGATTCGAATGATTGCTCCTCAATTTGTGTCCAGCACTTAGCATCTATGGTTCACTGCTCTGCTTCAGCCCAATGGTTCTGAGTGAAAGGTTTTGTGCATGTTTTATTTTCTCTACAGAAGCAAAAGGACCATGTCTCAGAAGGAGTGGAGTGTGGGAAAGTGTCTAATTTGCAATATCTGCACAGGTTAGTAACGTCTAATGCGCTTTTAAGAGAAGTACCAAGTTAGTGATGGAACGTGTTGTGTGCACGCAGCTACCTGACGTACATCAAGCTGTGCACCGTGGTGAAGAGGAACCAGAGCATGGCTCTGTCACTGCAGGCTAAACTGAAGGAGCCGCAGACAGATGAGAACAAGAGAGGACCACGACCACAAGACCTCATACGACTCTACGAGATCATTCTACAGGTCCCACTGTACTCTGTGTATTACTAATCGATGAGACCCTCAAGATCTTGGCGGCCAGTTTGGTCTACAGTCCGTCGAGTGATTTCTATACCAGCGTTTTAGATTTATTAGTGATAGAAGCTTATGAATTATTTCATAATTTCTCAGTTGTCTTCTTCTTTCAACAGAGTCTTGCTGAGCTTTCAGGTTTGCAGGGCCTGGAGGAAGATCGCATCTTCCAGAAGGAAATGGCTCTCAAGACTCTGGTGTATAAGGCTTATAGGTGAGCGACGCCTCTTTGCAGACATGTACTTGACTTGCGTTGTGCAGTCTGACGCATGTTCTGTGGTCTGGACAGGTGTTTCTATATAGCACAGTCTTACGTTCTGGTAAAGAAGTGGAATGAAGCCCTGGTTCTGTATGAACGGGTTTTAAAATACGCTGGAGAAGTCCAGTCCAAAGCCAAGAACCTCAATAATAGTCACAAGGTACTGAACGCACACACACACACACACACACAAGCTACACCTGGTTAGTTTGGCTCAGAATGTTGTGTAACGATCATTCTATGTTCAACAATAAAAAAAAAAAAAAATTATAATAATAATAATAAAGCAAATTGTCTCAGAATTGAGGGAAACGCATCAGCAACAATAAACAAAATTATTAATGGAGAATCGTTTCAGGTCTTTTTTTTTTTTTAATTCCTCATTATGTTCATGTTGTAATGAATTCCAGTTTATATTTATTAATCCGCTGTATCACACCCAGTTTTATATGATTTTTATAGAACATCTCGTTATTACACAATTCCAGCAATAGATCTTGTTTTAAACTCAAACAGGTCTTGGCTGTTTGTTGTACATGTTTCTGATAATGTTCTAATGGATCGTACAGGATCTTCCCGATGTCCAGGATCTGATAGCTGAGGTGAACGCTGAGAAATACTCCCTCCAGGCCGCCGCCATTTTAGGTGAGACGTCATAACAACCGGGAGTTTCTGTTATAAGTTAATTAAATTCTTTCTTATAGCTCAATTTCACACCACTCACAGTATAAATCCAGGTACTGTATATGGATGGATGGATATGTAGCTAAATGGACAGACATGCAGACAAAGTGTAAGATGGTTGGACTGGTAGATTTTTTATTTTTTTTTTAATGACATTTGGTTTAAAAGAATGCTCCTGCATTTAGCGTGATTATGTTTGACGGTCTCGACTTTCAGACGCTCTGTGTTTGATGACACAGAAACAGTCAGTGTTTAGCTTCCGTTCACCCAGATGAGCCGATGTTGTGAGTGTGACGCTGTTTTTCTGCTGTAGACACAGATGAAGTGGCAGAGATGCAGACGCAGCAGGTTAAGGAGAGCCTGGTAAGACCACCCGTCACACAGCAAACACCACTACACCTCCCATCCCTCACTTCTGTCTGGCCACCTAACCTCAAAAACACAGCTACTCACATTCTACTCAAATCAACAAAAAAGCATGTTTACCTCCCACGTGGAGGTATATGAAATGAAATTCATATAAACATCAATACGTATGAAATTAATAAGATTAAAATACTACATTGTATGCATTTAAAGCAAACTGAATATATGAAATAATATAAACATTTATGTCAGTGATTTATGTATCTGTTGACTGTCTTATGGAACAGAAACTTATATCATTCACGCACGCACACACGGATGCTGTACTTAGTTTTCTGTTGCTATAGTAACATTCCAAAAGACAAAATAATTGACACAATAAGTCAAAACATTCCTCAAAACGTCTACAGAATGTTTACAGTTCCCTTTGATTACATAAATGGAATGAATCTGCCCTCACACTGTAGGGAAGCTGAAGTCAAGCGGTGATGCTCACTGGTGAATATCTGTAATGTATACGTTGTTAAAGGATAATTATTTACAGTTGAGCGGCTGCACACATCACACACAGGTTCTTTTTCCCTTTGAACATTCTAAAGTCATGTTTTGTACACGTGTCCGTGTGAAAAGCTCTTCTTAGCTGTGCTTCTGTTTCTTCAGCCCCTGTCTGAGCGACTGGACTCCTTCCGTCTAGACTCCAGCCTCTTCAGCAAACACCCCAATCTGGTCCAGTTCCCACCCGAGTTCCAGCCCATCCCCTGCAAACCGCTCTTCTTCGATCTGGCGCTCAACCACGTGGCCTTCCCGCCGCTGGACCACAAGGTAGAGCAGAAGGGCAAAGGTGGAATCACCGGATACTTCAAGGGCATTTTTGGCTTCGGAAGCTAAACGCTGCTCAGGTCGAGTTTGTGGTCCAGACGAGAGGAGAACCGTGTCCATTCGAACCCAAACCGTTTCTGTTTTAATAGCCTTATTTAATCAGCTGTACTGATCTCTGCACAATAATCTGTTCCCCACACAAGGACCGGCTCCTGCTTCTGATTTGTGGCTTCATTTTTTTTTAACGATGTGAGCACAAGACAGAGGATGTGGATTCATTTTGGTTTACTCCATGTGATTTTATCGACCAATCAAGAGTCGTTATAATGCAACGGCTCGATTGAGAGTGGTTTGGTTGGCCATCGCCACATGAAAAACAAAGCCATAGTAAGAAATGATCACAAGGAGCCGTCGTTCTCTCCGGAACATTCTCTGAACTCCGAAACATTCTCATGTCTCTGTTCTAGAAGATCATCCATCGGTTTGGTCCATTGTTCTTCAACTGCCTGTTTTCATTTTGTTCTTTTTCTTGTTTCGTATGGGAACTGATTTGTTCCTCACTCGACTTGCAGCCACATCTAGTGTTTGGAGAAACTATGATTGAAATGGAAAATAAAGAAACTTTGAGTTCATTTATTTTAGTGAACCTTCTTTGGAGAAGACTCTTCATTTGTTTTTAATGTTTCTTGTGCAATCTTCATTTTTAATTAATTTATATATTTTTTTTGTTTTTTTTATATATTTTTACAAACAAAATATAAGAGTAATCAGATTTTTACTTTTCATAGTGTTTTTTTAATTTAGATTTGTCATTTGGGTTTCTTTCTGGGTGTTTGTTAATGTTTTTTTCCAGAATACTTTAATTTGTCTACAAATTTGCCTTGTTTTTGTTTTGCAATTTGATTCCTACATTTAATTTATTTTGTTACGAAATCGTGTACATTCTTTACAAACCTTTTCAGAATTCCTTTACGCTGAACTCTCATACAACTCTTGTAGCAGACTAGATAACAGTGTTCTGATTGGATTAATAGAGGACTAGCAGTAAAGTGGCATTACATTTCACACTAAATCAATCAGATTCGCCATGTTTCAGAAAATGCCATGAGTTCTTGTGTGTCTGCACCATCAGGCCCGAGAGCATCAATAGTCTCTGGCTGATTTCTGTCATCTCTTCACACTTCTTCCACTATCGTTCCACATTCCTCAGCACAATCATAGCATTCCAGACCTGCCCTGTCCCTGCGCTGAGAAGACTCATCGGAGAAACGCCTTTCATCACACACCCACAATTATTCACCACCACACCTCACTCCCGATCCACACACAACTGCTGTATCCGCTGAGCCCATCAGCATATTGATGCATTTTGAACAATTCTTTATTATTGCAAATCATGGATGGGGCCTTGGAGATTTGGCTAATCGTACCAAGAAAGTGAAGAATACGGAATAAAGCGTTTTGTTTCCAAATTCTACAAGATTGTAATGTTTTTTTCTAGACCGGACAAATGCATTTCAACAAATTATCATTTTTCGAAGCATTTTTTTAATCCGATGTCGGGCCCAAAACATTGAAAGTCTGTCACGCCCTGCCATGCGTGTGTACTTTAGAAATGTGGGCCGACTACCACAGCCCTGCTCGGCGGTCCGACCACATTCCTCCTCCACACTCTTCAGTCGCTTCCTCGCGTCATAAATAATTACTGTTTTCCCGATGTCCAGGTCTTATAATAATGCACCAGGTCCTATTTTCAGTGTAATGGTCATGTAATGAGATCTTTAACCTGTATTTAGTTTGTCTTGACTTTGTGGTGACGTATCTGGAGCTGGATGCAGTTTCCATCATTGTTCAGTCATGTATGATTTGTTCAGTTTCCAAAGAACAAATCATAGCTAAACTGATCAGATATGATTTTATGATTATTGTATGGTATCAGCTACTGTCAGGTTATTTTGGGTCACCAGAGTTTGATATTGATCGTCACGTAAATCTGGTGCTTCTGGTGACAACGATTTCACCTAGGGCTTATTTTCTGGATCCATTAAAGAGTCAGTTTTGTGCAGAACACTGTTTGGGTGTAGTGTCAAAACTGGGTATTTGCACTACATATTAGGATTAAATTCAACGTCACTACAATAAAAATTTAGTTGGGATTTAGGGGTATACTGAGAAAGATATTGTTGGGCATAAATAATTGTTACATTTTGAATGTACGGCAAAAATATCCACCTTTTTCCCAGGACAAATATAACTACGTGCTGTATTCTCTCAAATTATCCATCCTCAGTGAAATTCTTGTGCAATGTTCTGTCAACGCTCATTCTTCACTCACAGCAGCTACTGATGTTGAGTGCAATAATTATTGAGCCCGATTAAAAAACATAGGTAATTTTTGGAGCTTATGGTACAATAATAATCAAAATCCGATTTGACAAAGGCGATGGAATACAAAAATAACAGGGGCCTACTGAGGGGTGTATAAGTGTGCATGATTGGTTGGTTGATGAGTTCAAGTGCTGGAGTAATTTTAGTCCACATTCTTGTAGTACAAAGTGGTGTTAGTATGAGCAAGAAGACCAGAGGAGAGACTTGAAGTGAATGCGGGATGTGTATGGGTGAACTGGTCGGGCCGGTCCTACGGAAGGAAGGAGGTGGTCTGGGTGTTGCCTGACACTTGTATTCAGGCCGGCGGAGACAGAAGAGCCGCTGCGCTTCTCCTCTGCCTGACACTTCTAGAAAAGCAGAGAAGGAAAGCGTGAGACGGCAAGAATCCAGGCACAAACTCGGCCTTCACAGACGAGGAGCGTGTTACTGTAGCCAGACTGTCACCATGTTCAAGAAGAAAGATCCAATGAAAGATGATCCCATGTCGAGCAAGTGAGTGCAGTCTTTTTTCGTCTTGCTTTGTCTGTTCATTCAACATGATTAGTTTAACCATCAAAAACCACAATGGAATGTTTCACTATTACTTTGGGGCTGCAGAGCTACGGATGTCTATGTATGCTGATGTGCAATCAGAGTAGATTCATCTAGCTATGTGTGTATACATGTTAACATGGTTTAAAAATGTAGTGTGTGTGTGTGAACAATTTTGAAAATATGAACCATTGCAACGACGATTGACCCAATGAACTTCAACACAGTATATTATACAAAATAGAATATTCACTGCTAATCATGTATATACAAATAAATAGTGCTATCGGATTTGAAATGAAGTGTGTTTAAAGACATGTTTGGGCTCTTGTTTAAATGTCTGAGGTTTTGGTGTGAAAAGATGGGTGCTGCCATTTCCTCACAAAAACCTGCACGTTCGGATGATTGAAACGCTTGTTCTGATTTCTAGTTATTAGTGTCGTGGCGTGAAAGTCGCGTTATAAGTGAACGTTTAACCTAAATGTCTGATGTTGTCCAGCGCTCGGGTTCTTCAGTGAGACTCGAACCCCGTAAGTGGACGGCTGTCGCGAGCCCTTCCCTGTCGCCAACGCAGAGCGGAAACGCCTCTGAAACCCAAATGCTGCTATGCCGGTGCTGCTGGTCGTGATTCACGCTGATGCCACGAACCCGTTATTCTGGTTCCCTCGCGGTGACTCGATTCTGCCCCGCTCGCCACAGACATTTATCAATGTACGTGTTCCGTTTGAGTTCCCACGACAGGAAGACGCTGCGTTTGAAGTCTCGTGTCAGCGCGTTCACGTTTCACGCAGCACGTTCTGTCAAGAGCAAAGGTCACGTTGAAGTGCCGGTTGCTTTTTGCATTTAATCCTCAAGTTCATGGTCATTTAAAAAAGCAGAGGTGTTAAGAGTACCAGACAAATTTGAAATGTTTTAAAATGGCATAACAAAGTCAGTCAAACTCAAATGCAACCGCTAGTTTGACTCGCACAAAGACAATGTAACAAAGTGTTCATTCAAATGTACTGGAGTAAAGAGTACAGATACTGAAGTACTTTATGCCACTACAGAGTTTCCACAGCCATCAAATACCAAGACAACATTGGAAATCATAGTACAAACTCAAATTGATGTTGTAGATGTTTCAGTA
>SOMO01000009.1:814883-843011 GCA_028128575.1 Paedocypris carbunculus | reverse complement strand
TCAGTAAACACAAGCGTGTGTGTGAACGTGTCGAGAAGAACACATTTGAATTAACCATGAGCAATACAAAAGAACAGATTTGCAATAGTGGCTGGCTGCTGGTCAAAAGGTCAATATGATCAATTTCCATAGAAACGTTTCACCACCAGGATAAACGCTTGTAAGAAAACCGATAAATCCACTAAATCTACGAACATTTCAGTCAGGAAGACTGAGAATCTCCACAGACAAATATCAGATCCTAAAAATCCACTATAACCTAAAAAGCAGATTATTTCCTACATAACTTCACATTTCCCCTGGGAACCAAACCCACAGCAGCTGAGTCCCAAGCATCTACGGGCCTGTTTGATTAGTGGCTGACGCTCTGGTGTCGTGACAGGCCACAGGGGAACATGGCCCTGCTGATTGCTCGTATGCAGAAGAACGCAGACACAGTGGAGAAGGATGTTCTTCAGGCTGAAGAGCTGCTGCTGGCTGTGAGTTCACACGCTCTCGCTCGCTTCTGGCTGTTATCTCTAATATCTTGTCTGTCTCAGGATGTCGAAAATGAAAAGAACAACCAGGAGCTGCAGCAACAGAAGGTGACGGCCGACCTGCTGGGTGTGGCCGAGGGGCTCCTGAAAGATCTCTTCTTGGATATGGACAAAGCCAAGAAAATGAAACACCCACAGGCTGGAGAAATTGAGAATGAGTAAGTGAAAACAGCTGATTTTAGGCTTTCTCTCACCTTTAGCTATAATAGACCGCGTGTTTGAGTGCCACCTAGTGGATTTATAGTGAATTGTTCCAGTTTTATTTTTAATACCATCTCATGGGATTTTCTAATTGTACTCAAATGATTATTAAAATCTTATATGAACAAAACCAGTCGTCTACATCAAACATGTCTCCATGGTTTCGTTTTATCTGTATACATCCCATCCATCTTTCTCTCTCATTGTTAATTAATGATCATCACAGATTTAATCTCTGACACAGGTCATCTATGCTCACCAATGCTATACTTATGTTTTACAAATGTTTAAACTTGTTCCACAGTGTGAGTCGGCTTCACGAGCGCTGGCTGAAAGACTGTGCGCTGTACCGAGAGCTGTATGAGCCCCTCAAAGACGTAGAACTGCAGCCCAGGATCAACTGGGCTCCAGTGCTGAACCAGAAACAGGTGAGACCACCACACACACACACACACACACACACACACACACACACGGGGAGGGGACATTCAGTTGGGATCGACTTGAGAGATTGGAAAAAGAAAACAAAACTGGCTCATGATTTGTAAAGAACAATATGGAGATTAATTGATTTCAAACCACCATAATATCAGATGATTTTATTAAATTATAATTATAGTAAATGTGAAGGAATATTACAATCGTTTTGTCCAGTTTTTTACTCTCTTGCTATAGATGTTAGCCGTATACTGCAAATATGTTATGAAACTGTGTGGGTTTGTCATGTCACTGTACTAAAAAAAGAAGAAATATTTAAAAAAGGAAAATCAAACACAATGCAGAACACAGGTGACAGAACTCAGCAGGAAATAATACAATAATCAAACAATGAAACAGAATCCAGAAAACAGGTGACTAAACCTAGCAGGAAATACAATAATCAAACAATTCAAAACACAAGTGACCGAACTTAGCAGAAAACCAAACAGCTGAAACAGATAATGACCAATAACAAAAGCAAAACTGAACCAAAACAGGAAGTGTCCAGAGTGCCAAACCAAAACTGTGCAGGAAACATTTCAACACAAAAGTCCAGAAGACGCTCAACATAAAAGTACCTCCGCTGGCATGAACCACTGCCAGCGTAAATCGTGACAGCCTCATTGCAGATTTCAAGAAAAAAGTTTCACGTGACGTTCATTTCCGCAGAAAGACGCGAGCAAGCAGGACTACGGCCCCACCATGGCTGAGCTGAACAAGCAGATCGCTGCTCACAACATCCTGCACAAGGAGCTTGAGCTCTACGGCAGCCAGTTATCTCCTGGATCTACCAGTTCTCCGGTGAGTGAATGAACCACCACTTCACTCCCGGAAAACCTCTGCTGTGCTGAAGGGTCTGAAAGTCAAAATGTCTTTGTGTGGTTTCAGGAGGAGTTTGCTGAAATCAAGAAGCAATATGCTAATCTCCTGGTAAGACTACGGTACATTCACCAATCCGATGTACAGTATAGTTCAGTCATATAGTCCATACATGTACGTGTCAAACTCAAGGCCCGGGAGCCACTAATCCGGCCCTGCATACAGTTACACCGGCCCACGAGGTCCTTTCATATGGAGCTTTATTTTTGGTAATAATAACACGGCTATATGAAGTGCGGATAACACTAACTAGATCCTAACTAGAACACTAACAGATCCCAAAATACAGTGCTGCGTCTGCCTTTCTTGGTATATACAATACTGTAAATTCGTAACATTTACTTAAAAACACATTTTTCTCTGTGATTGTTTATGTTTGTATTTCTAGCTTGTATATTTTGACAAGGAATTCTATATTTCAATAGAGAACAAATTATTTTCAGTTATATAAAGTTTATGTTTTCCTTCTGGAATAATACTCGTCCTTTACATTAACATTGATGTTAAAAAACATGTTTTTTTTTTTTCATGTTTATCCTGTTCAGCCACTGACTTAATGCTTGTTTTAAATTGAAACCCTTTATAGGCTTAATGATTTATAGTCATTAATGACCTTGGTGGGGTGATATTAATATTTATTTGAGTAAATATGAAGTAAGCTTGAATGCAGTTTATGAAGAAAGACTTTTTGGAGAAGCAAAGTATATGTCTCCACTACAGGAAAACTCAAAATGGCGACGCCACTACCTGACCTCGCTGTACGAGTACATGCAAGACTGTGACAAGGAGGTGGCGTACATGCGGGACGAGCAGAACAAGATCCTGAAGCAGGATTGGAGCGATCAGATGGTGGATCACGTGGACATCCGGAGGCAGTACGAGGTGAGGAGCGACCAAGGCTCAAGCTGAGGCCGAGTGTCAGCGATGGACTGAAGATGGTGGTCTGTCTGAGCAGAACTTCAAGAACAACAGTTTGCTGCCACACGAAGCTGCTGTCAACCGGCTTCAGGACGAGGGCGACAGGCTGATCGAGCTGAAACATCCTGCTGCTGCCACCATACAGGTCATACACAGCACCATCAGCTGACCGGCCGTGGTCTGGTCTGACTGCGGCTCTTCTACGATGTTTTTGGGAAAGTTTTTCTCGTCAATAGATACATATTTCGGAGCCTAATAAGAGAAATCTGACGTTTTATGGGAGCGGGAGCATCACTAGCAGTTTTTGGGCTATGGGAAAGCATTGATATGGCCATCTCACCTATTCTTCACAAAACTAGATAAAATGCAACTTTTGAACTCCAAGCCTTTTAAATGCAAGTGTTTTTCGCAGTTTTGTCAAAATATATCACCAGGTCATTTTGAGAGGTGACAGTACCTGCCAATCAACGTCAGTGGGCGGGGCAAAAACATATTAAATGTTCATTGCCAATTTCAAAGATTGCATTAGATGAGGCTAAATTGTATTTTATTAGATTGACTTTATTAATACAACAAGGGGAAAATCTTTGTTATTACAGCAGCAAATTAAAGGAAGCAGCAGGACAAAGACAGTAAAAACAGAAAAAATAGCAACAGAAACATTAGACACCGACAGTGAAAAAAAATTGTGCAAAAATGAAAAAAGAAAGAAAAATTACAACAACTTGTGCAAAAAGAAAAAAAAAAGATTGCATAATTTTTTTTTTTTTATCTCCCCCACATTTCCTCTTTAGGAACGTCACTGGCCATTCATTCATAGCTGACCCGCCCTCGGAGGGTGATTGGCCGGTTCTGTCACTTTGAACACTCTTCTCATACTGCATTGAAAATTAATTTGCATAATGAATTGGCTCTTGTGTTCAAGTTTTGACAATTTATGTTTGTCAAAGTGACCTCGAAAATTAAGTTCACATTGTGTTCAAATTTTCTGTCTAGCGACCGATTCTAGCGCCATAAAGCAGCAATGACAATAAAGTTGAAAAAAAAAAAAAAAAGGCCCAAAAACCACTGAAAGCTGGTTTGGGATCACTTATATAATAATATACAAGTTTTATAAGCATTATGCATCAAACAGTTATATAGTCCCATAAGTAACATTTTCTCTGGTAAATAGTACAGTTTAAACATGTCACTCTACTCACACACTCTACTGTATCTGTCAAATGTATCTTTATTGTGATGTCTCTGTCTCCAGGCTCAAAGAGACACTGTGAGAAATGAATGGCAGAAGTTCCTCAACCTTTGTATTTGTCAAGAAGCACACCTTGATAACATCGAGGAGTACAGAAAGGTGTGTACAGCAAAACCAGGACTCATTCCTAATCAGAAAACTGTTTAATTAGAGCTACTTTATATTCTGGGAACAGTACCAGCTGGATGCCGACCTGCTCTCAGAGTCTCTGTCAAAGCTCAGCAGCTCTTTTGAAGACAAGGCTGTCAACCGCAAAACCAACACTGAAATTCAGATGCAGCTCGAGGTAAATATAACAAATGTCAGGTTTAATGTCNTATTTTACTCATACTGCATTTATGCCACAAAAACACCAAGCTATGTGAAGAGCTATGCTTTATTTATGAGGTTTTATTTCCCAATATTGAAATAAAATTTAACAGCTTAATGTTTCAAAAGAACAAAATGGATAAAAATGAACAAAAACCGCTAGTTCACGTGCACGTGATTTAGCTCAAAAATAGCATTCAGTACCTTCAGCATCCTGCGGAAGCCAATATTCCCTCGTCCGCCCTGGAAAATAACCGCGGTAGAAAAAGAAGTTGACTTGTCACGCACAATCACAATGTAACGAGTAACGGTAAGTGTCCATTCAAAAGTAGTGGAGTAAAGAGTACAGATACTCAATCAAAAATGCAGTCAAGTAGTGAATAATAGTACATGTACAAAGTAGGCAAAAAATACTCAAGTAAAGTAACAACGTCCATCTACTTTACACCACTTTATCCTAAGGCCAGAAAATACCAGTAGCCAAAAAATACCAAAAAAGCAGTTTTGCTTCCTCTCAGGCATCGTTGAATCGAGGAGAGCTGTTCAACCTGAAGTCAAACAAGGACAATCTCAACTGGGACGTGCAGGTCAAGGATGGTGCAAGCAAAACCTTTCCTGGAGTGTGTTTCATTGTTCCTCCGCCGGATCCTGAGGCCATCAACAGGGTGGACCAGTGAGCATCACATCACACCAGTCAGATATCACAAGCCTTTGCAAAACCAGGAGTAATCAAATCCACTCATGTGTGCAGGCTGGGGAAAGAGCTAGAAGATGTGAAGAAGAAGCGAGCTGCTATCAGAGCTTCACTGATCAATCAGCAGTCAAAAGCTCCAGTTCCACAGCCTCAAGGTTGATCACACTATAGATTCTGAAAAATAGGAATGTGCATCGTTTTAAACTAATGTTTCAAATTAAAGTCATGTAGGTAACTTGGCTTAAAAACGTGATTGTCTGTGTCTAATGTTGTAGTTTCTGCTCCCAAAACCGAGGACAAAACGGCAGCGCTGGCTAGTCTTTTAAGTCAGATGGATAAAGAGCTGGCTGAAGTTGAGGTGCAGACACTGAGCAGTGTAAGAGCCCCGGTGAACCAGAGTGACCCTGCCGCCGATCTCACCAACCGCCTGAAGGAGCAAGAGGTCAGACGGTCTTCACAGAGCATATAAAACACACGCACACTGGCACATATTGTATTTACACAAATATAATAGCCTCTTTTGAAAATGACAGAAATAAAAAAACATTAGCCACAATGCGACACTTAGCAGTGGCTAAACAACAAGCTGCTCTACTACCTCATGCCATGTGCAACCAAATTTAAAATATATAAATTAAACATTTACCTGAACAGAAAAAAGTAAACCGTATCCATGCAACAACACTTAGCAGTGGCTAAATAACACTAGAAGAAATAAAAAGATATTAAATACAATGACATGGTGTGCAGGAACTCTCTGTCAACGACCATCTGCTGGCAGCGTGAAAATCACAATACATTCATGTATGGACAAAGCAAGTGGAATCATAGCACCCTCTACTGGAGACGCACTCTACTACATTTAGAAATAATATTTTTATTCTAATAATGTTGTATTTATTATTATTATTATTTTTTTTTAATCCAATATTCATGTAAAGTCTAAAGTTAGGTTTGTTAAAAGAAATTACAAGAATTATTGTTAATGAACGTATTTAGCCAAAATTTTAGGTTTCTGGAAAGTCAGAAGACGTAGAAAGTAAGGAGGTGTAATACGGTATATCAAAGTGGGGTCTCACATAGACATAATACATTCCCCATCCGCTAACCCTAACCATCACAATCCAAACAAATCTCAATTGTAACCCCTGTCATAAAAGCCCATCTTGACCCTCAAACAGGCATTCAAAGTCAAAGCTCCCTGTAAGTGGCCATATATCCCCACTTTGTATTAAAATCTAGTATTTGTGAACCAGCTGTAATATAAATGTCTGAACACACATGCATACATGCACATAGCCTAATCTTTACAAGTCATATTTAACCTGTGTCTGGTTTAATATCACAGAAATCAAAGTCAGCGCTCCAGCAGTTGGAGAAACAAAGGTCAGATGCCCAAAAAAACCTGGAGCCATTGCTTTCCAAAGGCACAAACGGACCAACGTCTTCTAATCTTCCCCAAAAATTAAACGACGCCAAGAACAAGCAAGACAGTCTGGCTGCTTTCCTTGACCTCTACAAAAAAAAGTATGAGTTAGTTTAATCACCATTTCTCAGTTCTTGTTCAATACGGATGGTTTAAAGTTTTTCATTTTTTAAACTCTAGAGCGAATGCTTCCATGGCTTTGGAGAAGCAGCTTAAGGACACTGACGGCGTCATCTCAGGTTTGGAGAAGCGTCTCAGTAAAGAGGGAACCATTCCAGACGAGCCCACATCCCTCCAGACGCGTGCTCAGGAAGTTCAGGTGAACACTTTCTCCTGATGATAAAGTGAAGTCGGAGCTCTGTTAAGATCATGGGAAGATCATGAAGTAATATCGGGACCCACGGCTTAGGCTGTTCACTTCACTGTGTGTATGTGCACTTCACTTAGATGGGTCAAATGCAGAACACATATTTAGTGTGGTCCCTAGTGACTATATGGCTAGTCACCTCACTTTCACTGTACATACACACTTTCCTGTTCCTGTTTAACAGCATCACTCTGATGTACTTCATCACTTTATTGTACAAATCAATGTTCCATAAAAAGCATCTCTGTTCTAGAAAACACGTGCAGATAGACACACACACAACAGAAAATATTTATTCTAGAATAATATTATTATTAGTAGTAGTAATTTTTTTTCAGTGCAGGAAAACAATTCACAATTTGATGCTTTGATCAAATGTGATACTTTTTAAAAGTTATAATTACCATATTTCTGCATCCAGCACCATTAACTCTAGGCTTGACACAGCTCTGCTCTCCTCGTGGCTCAAATCAGTCTCAACGTCTTTTCATGTTTCAGGCTTTGAAAAAAGACATTTCAGGAGCTCAAAGTGAGATGCAGAATCTTAACGGGAACCTGGCAGAGGTGAAGAAGCTGAGCAGCTCTCTTCAGCAGGGCTACCAGGAATTCTGCCCCGACATCGGCAGACAGGAAGCAGAGGTGAAGAATCTTCAGAAACGCTACACCAACATGAACAACCAGATCATTGAAAGGTGAGCATCCATCTCAACACAACCGTCTTGTGCCATGTGCAAAACAGTGCAAAAAATGTAAACTGCTTGACATTTTTGCAGAGAAAAACTTCTGAAAGAGGCAAGTACCAAACAGCAGGACTTCCAGGACGTGAGTCTGTCTCTGAGCTCCTTCCTGAACACTCTTCCTGACAACAGAGTGAGTCCTACAGACGACTTGACTCAGGTCAACAAGAAACTGACGTCTCAGAAGGTCAGACATTTGCATTTCTCTGCTCACCTTAACTGCAATACATTCAGCATCCATTTTATGTATCTGTAGGAACTACAGAAGATGGTGTGTGTGTGTGTGTGTGTGTGTGTGTACATATACGTATACAGTATTAGAGTTGGTCGTTTATAAATGTTTGTCATCTAGATTAATCTCATTGAAAATACTAAAACGTGTCAATCATCAAACCTTACCTGTTAAAGACCAGCTTCTTCGTGATAAGATTAACAGCAATACAAATGTATTGATTTAACACAACATTTGAAAAATTGTGCACAGTGAGTAGTTGAAATGTACATATACCGTATTTGATATTGACATATCAAGTATCATGATTCACTGATATTGATTAGTCATTACTGATAAATCAGAAGGCTTCATAACGATGGCTTTTGTGTTTTGCACGTAAGAGGGTGACAGAGGACATCCAGAAGAAGGGGGATGACATGAACAGGGTGGTGGATCTCTCCAGAGATCTGCAGAGTCTTCTCAAAGTAAGTGCAACCGGACCACCAGCCCAAACCCACCACCGTCAATTTATGACCATGACCATTTTTTCAGGAGTACGAGACAAACTCTGAGAATTATAAAGCCACACTCCCGACATCTTCTGTCACGAGTAAGAAAGAGCTTCAGCCTTCCAACTTGGCAACGTCTGTGGCAAAGCAGGTAAACCATCATGGCTAGGAAACATTTGTGTTAAATGGGTTTGAAGAGACTTGATGTTTCCTTTTGAATCACGCATAATAGTGTAAGTAACCTCAAAGACATTGCTAGCATAAGAGTCTCTCAAGCAAACACAGAGACTCTTATTCTGCTTTTGTTACCTAATGATGGACTACTGTACTGCTCTTCTTCACAGTCTTTCAAATACAACAATTATCAACTACAAAATTCAAACACACCACGCCTTTAGTACCATAGTACCTGAATGTCCGGTTGTACTTTTATTATTGTACAGTTAAAATTGTTTTCTTATTTTTGATTCTACATTTTTTTGTGTGTGATGGGGAAGTGTGTGTGTGTATAAATGATGAAAAGATTGCCTGATGTTGCCATGCTACAGGAGAAGAATCTGATGAAGAGCTACGCTGAGACGGCGGCGGAAAGCAACCAGCTGCTTAACCAGATTAACCTGGCCAACCGCATTAAATCTGAGGTGAACTGAGACTTTTAACGTGTTTCCAAAAGTATACTCTTATTTCACAATACAGTATACTGTATACTACATAATACAATACTGTTTCACACACACACACACACACACACACACACGCACACACACACACACGCACACACACACACACACACACACACACACACACACACTCACACAATCTACTTCTTTTCATGCAATATTTACATTACAAAGTTTCTTTATTTATTATGGTATTTATACCATAATTAGTTATGAAAAACACCACCATTATGCCCTTTGAAAGTAGTTTGTAGTTAAGTAAAATATTACAATAAACTATGATATGATAATATTATTTTATATTAGTCTTTCTTCGTGAGTCAATGTACAAACATCAAACTGAAAATCTCACTAAAAATATTGCAGCAATGTTAGGAATATCCTTGTTAAACTGAAAGTAAATCTACTGTAAACTGGTGACATTTGCTAAATATGGCAGTGGCGAAATCTGTGATAAGATAAAAACTAAAACTTTTACCCATGGAACATTTGAAGGGTACGGTGTGCGTGTACATATATAGAGTAAAATGAAAATCTTTTTTGTATATGGTTGAAACCTGACATTATTGTTGGTTTCATCTTTTCACACAGAAAGTAGAAAAAGTAAATGCAGTCCAACAACAGCAAGTCCAGCAACAAGCTCCGCCACAAACCTTGGATGACGTTGATGGTCTCCAGAGAGAACTACAGGAAGTAACCACCAGAAGCAAACAGGCAGAGAACGACTTGAGCATCATGAAGAACCGATATGTATCTCTGAAGAGTCGAAGAGGAGTGGAGCGAGTGGAGGAAAAGGAGGTCCTGCAGTACTTTCGGGATCCAGAACTTGAGGCCAAAGTTCAAGAGAGTCAAAAGCAAGCTCACCAGGAAGCGCTAAAGAATGCAAAACTGCAGAGTGAAATTGAGGTTCTCAGCCGAAAGGTCACGGATGTAGAAAGCGAACTGAAGAACGCAAAGCCCAAGCTAGTCACTAGAGAAGTTACAGAGGTGGAGAAAAACCCTCAGCTGGATTTAGAAGCGTCAAACCTGAAAGACACCATTAGCAAATTGAAAGGAGAAATACGAGCTAAAGAACAAGACAAGGCTCATCTGCAAACAGAGATGACAATTTTGCAGAACAAGAGGCAAAACATTAAAGAGAAGGTGGTGCAAAAGGAAGTAGTGCGACTGGAGAAAGACCCAGAAATGCTGAAGTCTGTCCGTACATTTGAGATGGACATTTCAGATGAAGGTGAGAGAACCAGGTCACTGAAGAATGAAATACTCCAAACCAAGAGCCAGATCAGTTCTTTGGAGATGATTATACCAACTGTGGAGCCAAAAATCATCACCAAGGAGATCAAGAAGATTGAGCAGGATCCTGGACTGATCAACGAGTCTAAAGACCTTCTTTCACAAATAGAACTGGTGAGAAGTGAGAACCAAAATCTAAGGATGGATGTGAGTAACATTCAGTCGCAACATGTCCAAATCCAACAAACGAAGCCCAAAGTTGAAGTAAAGGAAATTATAAATGAGATCTTCAGAGTGGCTCCGGAAACAGAAGCAGAGAAACTGCGGTTGAGAAGGGAGCTACAAGACACCATCAGCAGAATATCAGAGTTGGAGAAGCAATTTAGCTCCAGCAGAACAGAGCTTGTGATTCTCCATGGACAGGAACCCACAGTTCAATATAAAGAAGTTGTTCAGGAAGTGGTGAAAGAAGAAAGAAGTCCAGAGAATGTACGTGAAATTCAGAAGCTCTCAGATCAAGTCTTCACGCTTCAGAAAAACTTCAATGCATTGCAAGATGACATTCTCTATCTAAGGACAACCAGGGATGAGTATAAGACTGAAAAGTCTAAAGTTGAGACGAGAATTGTTACCAAAGATGTCACCAAATATGTTGATGACCCATTGTTAGAAAAGGAGGCAGACCGTGTCAGGAAAGAAGTCCGAGAAGAAACTCACAGACGCAGAACCACAGAGGAAATGCTGTTTGAGCTTCAGAACAAATACATTCAGCTCGAGAGACAAAAGCCAGAGGAAAAGGTTGTGGTCCAGGAGGTGCTTCGTCTCCAGAAAGACCCAAAACAGATTTCTGACCATGACCGCCTAGGAAAGGCTCTTGATGAAGAAGTAAAAACCAGAAGGAAACTGGAGCTAGATGTCCAGCAGTTGAGATCGCTAGTTGAAGAAAAAGAGAGAACTATTAGGGACAGCGACGAAAAACAACGTCGATTTCAGGTGGAAACGGAGCTAAGACAAATTAAATCCAAAACCTACGAGCTAGAAACCGCACCACCTCCTATTGAAGAGCACATCGTCATTGAGGAAGTTCTGAAGGTTGAACGAGATCCACACTTAGAAAAGTTGACAAACAGTTTTCTGACAGACCTCGACAATGAGAGCGGTAACATCTTGCGGATGGAGAAAGACATCCGAAAACTCACACTCGACATTGATACCATGCAGCGAGAGAAGTCGGTGGAGAAGACAGTTTATAAAGAAGTTGTGCGTGTGGAAAAAGATCCAGCTGTGGAAAAGGAGCGATCCAATCTGCGAGAACAGTTACTTCAGCTGAAAAACGCCAGGCGGGATCTTGAAGACGAGACCCACCGGCTGAACGACAAACTTCAGCTAAACGAGAGAAAGAAGAACAGCTCCTCCCTGGAGGAGACCAGTCTGACTCGTGACAAGGAACAAATGCAAAAAGCCAACGATAATCTCCAAAAAGAGCTGAGAACATTGGAATCCGAGCGGCAAAACATCAGCATATCCTTCCAGCAGCAGTCAAGACTGATGAGCGAAAGGAACCAAATGTCAAGACACAGGAGCATCAGGATGGAAACGGACATCCAGAGGCTGGAGAGGGACATCCTGGACGAGAAGGACACAATACACAAAAGAGACAATATCATCCGGGAACTGAACAACAGCTTGAAGAAAGAGGACTCTTCAGACTCTTGCACCAAGGAAGTTAACGTCTCCACAAAGATCAGCATCTTGGACCCACACACTGGACAAGACATGTCACCTTATGATGCCTACGTGCAGGGTTTTCTCGATCGTGCCCAGTACCTACAACTCCAGGAGCAGGAGTGTAACTGGGAGGAAATCACAGTGAGCGGAGCAGACGGCGAAAGCTGCTTATTGCAAGACAGGAAGAACGGCAAGCAGTACTCCATTAAGAATGCCATAAGGGACGGCAAGGTGACCAATTACCAGCTACAGCAGTACAGAGATGGCAAACTGTCCATTTCGGAATTTGCGCTTCTCGTGGCTGGCGAAATCAAACCTCAGGCCCAAAAAACAGTCTCAGTCTCCAGTCAACAAGCCCAGCAGATCCACGAAGAGCTTCCCATCTGCGGCATTTACGACGTCAACACCGAAACGTGCCTGAATGTGCGCAGTGCAATCGTTCGAAAGATGATTGACACCAACACTGGTCAAAAGCTGCTTGAGGCTCAAGCCGCCACTGGTGGAATCATGGACATCTTCAATGGGACTAAATACTCGGTCCACAAAGCAGCCGAGCGAGGTCTGATCGAGCCCAACCAGCTACAACGTCTACTGAACGCTCAGAAGGCCTACACCGGGGTTGAAGACCCTCTGACCAAGGAACGACTGTCCGTTGGAGAAGCTGTCCAGAAAGGCTGGATGCCCAAAGAAAACGCCATGCGCTACATGGAGGCGCAGTACCTGACTGGTGGCTTGGTCTGTCCCAACAGATCGGGTCGGGTGAGCATCATGGACGCCGTGAGCTCCAAAATGATTGACAGTTCGATGATGAGAGAGCTACAGGAGGAGATGCACTACGCTAAAGAGCTGACGGATCCCATCACCAAGGAGAAGATCAACTATAAGCAGGGTTTGGCACGCTGTACGGTCGACTCGCTCTCTGGTCTTCTAATGCTTCCGGCTTCGTCTGAATATAAGCCATGAAAGGTTTCTCAAGCTACTTGTTTACAGAACACGCCTGCACTGTCGACTTCAACATCCTCCCATCTGCCACACTGACACTGACAAACTTGTCTTTTAAATTCTTTAATAGGTGCTATAAAGTCCAACTTGTTGACCACATTATTTAAAACTGCTGGACTGTTGTGTGATGAACCCCCAGACGTCTCCTGACCTGTATGTAACATGGACAGAACAATCCTGTAATTGTGGAACGAAGGGTACTTTGTGAAGATTCTGATTCGTCCTTTTGCATTTATTAACATAAAATAATGCTCATTTTTCCTTCGTGCTTATCTAAAATTAAACATTTATGATTGTCTTTGTGACATTTTTGCCTAATTCAATGACACCTGTACAGGAAATAAAACATTTGTTATAGTAATTTACACTGAACTGAACAATGTTTAGGTAAACTGTAGTTTTTTTTAGATTTATATTAAATATAAACATTAAAGTGAGTGAGATTGTTAACATGGCGAACCATTAGGTGGAATTGGTGCTCTGCTTTGTATATATTATAAATATTGTGTAATATATAAATACAGTATACATACATAAAAATAAATACAGAACATAAATACTGTATATACATAACTATTTATAAAAATACCGTATACATAAAATTAAATATATATTGGTTTCAATCTTTGATTATTAGATGCTTTTTGTTGAAAAAAAAAAAAAAGTTCATAGATCTTTTATTCAGACATGAATGTGCCTGAGGTGAAAAAGACAGACAGGAGATGTAAAATAAATTCATTTATTTAACTTAACTTCCCATTTTTGTTTTGGTCCGGCAACGGCTTTTCTGGAGAAGCGTCTTTGCATCAGGTCCACACAACAGGAAAGAGACGCTACTATATGAACTACAAATCACTTTTTATATTTTAATTCTAAAAAAATCATTATTTCAGTCTGAGTTTGGTGTGACTCTCTGGTCGAAAAAGCGTCTCTGCTTCGTAATGGCCTGTTGAAGTAACGTGAAGTCCACTCCATCAACACAGGTCAAGGCACGTGCACGCACGACCGCTTCGCTCAACCCTGTGGAGAAAACATTCACCTGGTTAGCGCTGACTAGTACTGGTGCAGTCAACACTCGCATGTGCTTAAACTAGAATGATTAAAGAAATGTTGATTCTGACCACTGCACTACACAACAAAAGCCCTGAAACTGAATCACAGTGGCATTTCTGATGGCCGGATTGAGGAAAATGCAATAACTGCACATCTTCATGAATCCTGCTTACCCTCACGCTTCTCAACTTCTCCAAGAACAAGATACTGAGCTCCAAAGATTGGCTGGAAAGGTTCAACGAATTGAGTGTTTACAGACATGTGACAGGAAGTGGAAGACTGGTGTGAACTTAGAACAGCTCGAGACTCCTCCGACTGGTAACTTGACAGCCTGAGGAAAAAAAGTGACCACACAATTTAGAGGGTGAAGGTGCAGAACAAGTATGGTTACTGAGAACGAACACACACACACACACACACACACACACACACACACACACACAAACACACACACACACAAACACACACACACATGGAGCAGCTCAAACCAGTGGTCCTCAGGTTACTGATCCAACTCCCTGTCTAATAAGAGACTTTTTCTTGATTGAAATATTCCAAACACTTTGTTATTCTCCAGGAACCTATTCTGGAGAAAATGCCCAAGTTTGGAAAGTCAATAAACAGTTGATTGAAATTAAATAACAAAGGAGTAATCTTGGAGATTAGGAAACTTCCTAATACAGTACTGTATATAACACGCTCCCAGGTGACATTTAAGTTTCAATTCGGAAATTCAATCTGAATTGATTCATTTAAATTCGGAGTCACGTCAAATTTCATCTAAAGGTCTGCAATGATCTTTGGGTTGGATAAATTAATGTGTCAAACAAGTATTTTGCATGGTTTGGTAGAAACACGTGAAGCAGATAGATGCTGAAGCGACCTGCCATACACGCGGACAGAAGCGCCGTCTCCGATCAGGTCAGTGTTGATCTCCCACGGGAAGTGAAAGGCGGCTGCTGACGGCAACGCCGACATGAAGTCCGCAGAGATAACCAGAGCTAAAAGTGAGCTAACGCTGAGTTTATTTCGATCTGAATGGTCTGATTTGCCAGAGCGCAAAAAAACTACAGGCAATTACCCACAATCCCTCATTAAATGGCGGACGACATACAGAAGGTCAAAATCAAAAACAATGGGGAGCGCACGTCGCTAGGTGGCAGTGTTGTATTTGACACAGATCTAAGAGCGAATTCTACTATACGTCCACAAAAAAGCTGAAGGAGATAACAAAACGGGTCATGCACACTACACATACAAAAACAGCATCACTAAAATATTTTTACATTCATCAAGTGTATTACTAGCGGGTTTTTTGGAAGCTAGTCAGTAAAGTGTGTGTACCCCGCCTTCAGGTCCAAGCATAATTGCTCCAGGTCCCCGTGACCCAGAAGTGAAAAAGCGGTTTAGAAAAGGGACGAATACTTCGTTAATCGTAGTTAATATGCATAAACCCTTATTTACAGCCAATGAAAATAATGAGTATTGACCGACATCGTTTTGACCAATAGGATTGCGCCTCAATCTGCTGTCATTGTTTTGATTGGTTGAGCCCCCGTGAACTCTGTCCGTTCTACGTCAGCGGTCTTGCCCGGTGGTGGTGCACGATGGATAGAGCTAAGCAGCTAGTGTTTCTGGTTCTGTTTATTTTGCAATCGTCATTAGTGAATGGAACCGATGATATTTTGGTGGGCTGCGGCGGTTTTGTCAAGTCGGATGTGGAAATTGACTACTCTGTCATTGAGGTATGAAGTCGAGAGTTTTCTGTCTAGAAACGGCTAGCTTAGCGCATGTCATTCCGGAGCTGTTGGGATTCGCCGATCTCTATACCATCAGAGCGACGAAACAGCCATTCAGTTGACGTGTAGATCGGCGAATAAGCGTAGTCCAGAACTGTCATCTGATCGCTGATGTGCAAATAATTCTTTTTCTGATTGTTTTTGTCTTTCTGGAAAAGGCTCCGGTTTGTGTTGTTTTATTCTGGCCCGTGTTTGTGCGCAGGTAAAGCTGTACACCAAGCAAGGCTCTCTGAAGTACCAGACTGACTGCGCTCCGATCAACGGTTACTTCATGATCCCCCTCTATGACAAGGTGAAGCAGATCTGAGTTCCGGTAATCTGACGTTGACCGGTGGGCTCAGAGCAGAAAGGTTCTGGGGGGAAGGGGATCCACTACTGCCCTTCTGTCAAGCTGATTATCCTTAAATACTCCTTACCGGGCAGTTGTCAATTGAGAAAACCCTTACCCGTTGGATGTAAACGTGTAATCTGTGTAAAATGTACTGTTAGGATAAGTTTACACGTTTGTTTTCTGTCACATACTTGTGAGAATGTTATTTGTAGCTACCTAACTAGTTCTCACTTTCCTTAAGAATAATTGCCAAATGATTGTTAAAACGGTTTGATACAGTCATGTAATAGTTGCATTTTACATGTATTTATTAGAATGTAAGTCCTTCACCTTCTGTTCTCTATTAATAGTCTCTCTCTCTCTCTCTCTCTCTCTCTTTCACCTACTTTTACTCTTTCACTTTCATATACATTAGCATGTGTTCTCCTTTTTCATTTTTAGTTTAGACTATAACATTTTATTTGTTGTTTTCATTTTGCAGGGTGATTTTGTCATAAAGATTGAGCCTCCGTCGGGCTGGAGTTTTGGTAAGAAACACTGTTGTTTATGTCAATGAAAGATTATGGAATGACTCGGGATCTCTTCATTAATCGTGTTGAACCCGCCACACTGACCTTGTGCAGAACCGACAACAGTGGAACTACATGTTGACGGAGTCACTGATATCTGCACTCGAGAGGAAGATATTAACTTCTTCTTCACCGGCTTCTCTGTCTTGGGGACTGTAAGTTTGCTTCTGAAGCCCTGTATTTTCCGTGGTTCATGCTTGTGCTTTGCCTTCAGGTCCTGAGTAAGAATCATTTGCTGGGCCCTGCAGGAGTTGAAGTGAGCTTAAGAAGATCAGGTGATGCTCATGTTCTTCAGGAGGTCCTTACACAACCTGGAGGACAGTGAGTACACATGCTCTTCCTATATCTTGCCAGAGGTGGCGTTTGTGTTTTTGATCTCTGTTGCTTTCAACAGGTATGCTTTCCACAATGTGCTTCCAGGAAACTATGACATTACCTCATCTCATCCATCTTGGACCTTTGAATTGGTGTGTTGTTTGCACCGAAACATTACAGTTCTCTGATTCATTTTCAATAGCAGCTTATCCGAGTTGAACCTACACCATAACCTCTGTCGTCTTTGTGTTTATGGGTGAATTGTAATTATAATTTTCAAGAGAAAGCAGTATGATTGATTATATCTCAAGTAGAGTATTGTGAATGTTATTATGAAAGCAGCATTGATAATCAGATTTTGCATGAGCTGTGGCATCTATTGAGAAAGGTGTATCATACAATTTGGCAAGATAATTGTGACAACTGTGTCAGCGGATTTTTATTTTTGGCACAGAGCACGAATAATACGACTAATAATGTATTTCATAAGCGTTTTCAACTATGATCTATTAAAGCAATGTTAAGGTCTAGTCAACACTTTTTCATCTTTGAGCTGAAACCTAGGAACATCTAGTTGTGATAATTTTTACGCACTTTACATCTTCAGGTCACATCACAGAATTTATACATCCATTTGAGAACTTTCATCTTCTGCTAGCCAAGACAGTAATCAGAAGGTTGTATGCTTGAAACCTAATCAGATGAAAGCAGAAGCCTAAAAATGTTGTGGCTGTTGAATGATTTGGGAAGTCGTCATAATTCTTAGCACCTTTTCCAAGGCTCCAATACAATCCAAGTACATTTTAAATCTCAACAATCATATAGATAGGCTTCAAACACCACGGATAATGTAACCTGACTAGTTAATGAACTTGTGATTTAGTGTCCAATTGCGTACACAATTTGCAAACACATTGTTTTGGTATTTTATGTTAGAATCCAAGATCTCAATGATTTAAGAGTGTAAAGACCAGTAGAGTCAAAAGTCAGTTGTACAGGGGGTTAAACCATAATGCACGCTTAACAGGATAAACATTTATACAGCACTCTAAAATCATAAAAATGTTTTGTTAACTTAAATATGAACAAAGATTGACAGGAATATGATTTCAGAATAAGTCAACTTAAATTTTAAAAATAATGAATGTAAAAAATTATACAATTTAGAAAATGGAACATGCTGAATAATGCCATGATATCTGAAAAAAATGCAAAGTGATTAGTAAATGTTACAAATGACACAATTGTTTTTTATTAAAAGCAAGACGGCTGCAGTACTGCATTGAGAGCTGTAGTTAGAGTTGTCAGCGCCGTTGCCTTAGTGTAGATGTTTCCAGACTCTGTAGTTCTGTTTAGTTTGAATAACTCCTTCATCTCATCTACTAGAGCTCCAGTACTGTGGTTGTGAAGAACGACAATGCAGCCGTCACTGCTGCCCTTGTTGTTAAGGGTTATGATGTTCACGGAGAGGTGCAGAGCGACTCGGAACCCATGAGTGGAGTCAGTTTCCTGCTCTTCTCCTCCAGTGTGTCACAGGAGGTGAGCAGAATAAGTGTCTTCAAAATCATGTTCTAGACATCAAACGACTGAAGAGACTTGTGTCTCTGTTAATTATTAACATACATTGTCTCATCTCAACAAACACACTCAGTGTGTGTTGCTGTGGCGTGTTGAGATTTATATGCGTGTTGTGGTATGTGTGGGTTGATGATATAGGTTTATGTGAGTTTAGATGTAATTGTGAAATGAAAATACCTTTATCCCACATCAGGGAGATTGCATTTAACAACAGCAAACTAGAGGGAGAGAATATAAACACACGCCTATAAATAAATACATGTACATGCATAAATAACTATAAATAAACAAAAAATAACATCATACATCCAAGCATTTGCCAAAAACATGGTGTGTGTGTGTGTGTGTGTGTGTGTGTGTGTGTGTAATTCTTTTGTGTCTCTTTGAAATTGAATTATGTATGTATGTATTCTCAACAAAAAAAGAGTGTGTTTGTGTGTTGTGTGTTTGATGAGATGTAAAGTTGTGTGTCATTGGTGTAACTGTTGCTGTGTGTGTTCAGGATATAAGCGGCTGCAGCGTGTCTCCTGTGGAGGGTCTTCAGCTGGGGGACGACTCTCTCGTGTACTTGTGCAGTGCTCAGTCTCGTGAGGACGGATCCTTTTCATTCCCATCGCTCCCTAGTGGTGAATACACTCTGGTAAGATTTGCATTTTCTTGGTTATGTCTCGTTTCTTTTTCGTTGGTGTTGAGTGTAGGTGAAATGTTTTGATGTGTTTTAGGGTTTATCTAAACGTGGCTCTTTGCCACTTGATTATCTTCCAAAATAACCAGACAACAATCAGGTCGGATTTAGGCCTGCAAGGGTTGGGCCTTCCAGTTGCAGGGGGAGCAAGGTTTCAGTCTGCCTGACTCCCCCATAACTCTGAAAAGTGTTTCTGCAACAATTTTTTTATGTAGTCAAGCAGATAGTTGCAGAACGCCACCTGATTGGCCAGTTGCAAAAATCATGCTATGCAGTTCCAAAGAACATCTTATCAATGCTTACACCCACATTTGGAACACAGCACTCCCAAAATCTTGGGCGTTGTCTTGCACCTTGTCTCAACAGGACATTCTTTCAAAGCAGGATTCAAGTAGAATTCACACTTTTAAAATGTCAACTTATAATAAAACACTTATAGAAAAATGTATTTCTCCAACACTGTGTCATTAGTGCTGTTAGTAACGAGAGCAGTGTGAGGATGAACTTCAACTTCACACTATTGTTTGTAGCCAGGCTGAAAGTGGAAAAACTTTCTTTTGAAATTTGAGCCTGAATCGATACAGATCCTCCCCTCACTCACAGAGACCAGCGACCAAGCAGACAGACAGACCAACAGGCAGGTATACTGCCAAGCAGACAGACATATTGTCAGGCAGACAGACAGACAGGCAGGCAGGCAGACAGACAGGCATTAAACATCTTTATTTGTCACACAAACGATACTTTACACACATTAAATGTACACTTCTGAAAATAAAGCTGAAGATCAAAATATTATACAAGGAGGTAGAAGACGTTTTTGGTCCCCTTAAATTACCCCTTTATAGTAACTTCATTTTGTTGGATTGGGGTGTGTCTGTGCTGTTCTGATGAACACTGTGCTTCTTCTTGAGTGGATCCCTGATGAATGACGGTGACGGGTGGAGTAGAACACTGTTGTGTCTGTGTCTTTCATGTTGGATCGTCTCCGCAGATCCCGTATTACAGAGGCGAGCGGATCACGTTTGATGTGGCTCCTTCACAAATGGACTTCAGAGTAGAACACAACAGTTTAACACTAGAGGTGAGAAAAATGGACAAACACTTTTAGCTTTATTTTGTACCACAACCTTCCTGTGCAAATGACATTAGTAAATGCAGTTCTATTCTACAGTTCAACACGATGAAGTAAATAATAATACTTATTCTATTGCTCAACTACTGTGAAATGAATTGCAACTTTCTGTCCTCAAACAATAAAATTAGAGGAAAAATGTACTTTTTCAATCAACCAAAAATTTATAAACAAGCCAAATAAAGGATAGTAGAAAAAGAAGTATTTTCCTTTAAAACGAAAAGAAATATATACTTTGAGTTTCAAAAACACAGACAAACACAAATGCAGTTTTGGCACAATCTCTTCAGACCTTAATGGCCTGATTTGTAAATTACTCAAAAAGACTGTTTTTTCAAAACTAAGAAGAATGTAGAAGTTTAAATTAAAAAGTGAATAAATGGGTCAAGTAATCTTGGTCCTATTCAATCAATAACAAGACAATGTAGAATTAAAATCAAATTTATGGTTATGTTTGACAACATTTGTAATTTGTAGTTTATTATAAAATATTTGTATAGCTTTTAACATTTTTAATGGTTACAGTTTAAGGTGTAGAACATTGTAAAAAAGGAAAATTTTGTTTGCAAATGTTTTTTTGTTTTTTTTAATGTTATGGTGTCTGCGTAGTCTTGAAAATAATGTCAAAAGCAATTGCACATCTAAAATAAATTTTAGAAAGTCTTCGTCAATATAGTAGAGATTGAATCTGTGAGTCATGGGATGCAAAAAACATCACAAAATATTTATCTTAAATTAAACATTTCTTAAAAAATGTTTTATCGTAAACTGTAATTTCGATCTTCAATCTGCATGTGCGTGTGGTAAAGTTGTCTGTCTGTCACAGCCGGTGTTTCAGGTGATGGGATTCTCCGTTATGGGCCGAGTTCTGAACAGCCTGAATGGAGAAGGTGTTCCGGACGCTGTCCTCACGCTCAACAACAAGATTAAAGGTAACACCTTTGTACAGTAAACGTGTGTGTGAATCGCACAAATTGCCGATGTGATACGCCAGTTTATTTGTTTCATATTTCCTGCTTTTGTACACTCTGCAGACACTTATGTAAAGCTCACATTACAATGGCCAAATGTTTACCCTTCTTTGATGCTTTCATTGCATCTAATTCACATTTTATTTGTCACATGGTATGACGTGCATAATAGTATAACTATTGAAAGCAAACATCAGTATCTTCCCTTTTACTACATGAGGAATAAATGAGCAAGAGATGTTGTATGGTGTGATTTTATGTTTGTTTAAAAGGTTCTTCATTTGGGATTTTTGAACAGATTAAATTATTCATTATCCAATAATCTTAGGACAACAGACTCTGCAGAAGGGCTTGTAATAAAGAAGTGTTTGTAATATCAGTTAATTAAAATCCATGTGAACTAGTGCTGTGCACTGAAAATACCATCAGATTATTTTCATGAATATTGATTTTGCCAATTAATGTGAAATTTTAACCACCTTTTTAAATATTAATTGTAACGTGAAGTTTGGGAAAGTAAATCCCGGAAAATCTCCTTTTTCTAATCTCATATATTATGAATCTGGGATTCAGCCCCAAGTGTCCATCTAAACATAACAACTGTTTATCTTGTCTGGTCGGTGAACAGTGGAGACGAGAGAAGATGGCTCTTTCCGCTTGGAGAACATGACCACAGGCACCTACACGATTGAGACGCAGAAGGCCCAGATGTTTTTTGAGCCGGTGACAGTAAAGATTGCTCCCAGCACCCCTCAGCTACCCGACATCATCACTGCCGGGTGAGAGCAGGAATAAACGCTCGCCTCTCTTTCTTTAGCACTTCCAGGAAAGGCTGGTCTCTGGCAGCTGATCAAACATCGGTTCAGTAGTGAAAGTACCAGTGAAAGTACAGTAGATCTAATAAAGCTGAAGCGATGAATGTCATCTTTCTTCACAATGAGCATTTTATGTGTTCATTGCTTCAGCATTATATAAAACATAATTTCATAGCAGTTGTGGTCCACTGGTTGGGAGTCGACCTGCAGGTTTGAATTCCGGTCCGGTGGGTTCCTCAACTGAGTGTGCTTGAGCAAGACACTGACATCCCCTAAACTAATGTGGAAAATGTGTATTTTGTAAATTAATTCTAAGATTACAGTGAGATTAATCTAGATTAATTTAGTTAATTTTAAATAAACGTAATATATGTCCACTTTTAGTAAATATATGGATGAATGAACGGATAGATGAATAGATAGCCGGTACAATAAAAATGAATTAGTACACCACATCAGTGTACAACAACAAATCACAAAATATTTATTACACAAATGACAAAAACACAAGTATTTACACAGCGGCAGTGCTTTTACTCAACCAACCAATTGCAATAATAATGCTTAAGGTACAGTAAATGGTAAGTAGTTTAAACGCTGATCTTATCTGAAATCAAGCTTCTTGTGAAACTCTCCGTCTTTAGTTTCAGTGTGTGTGGACACATTTCTGTCAGCCGTCTACCTGAAAGCATCAAACAGCTGAGCCGCTACAAGGTGGTCATCTCCTCTCGGGGTCCGGAGCAGATCTTCTCTCACAGTGTGGAAAGCGACGAGCACGGAAACTTCTGCTTTCATGTCAAACCCAGTGACTACAGCCTTCAGGTACGAGTGACTTGTGTTCTTCACACCACTGGACTCGGAACAGATGGGTTTCTCGCTCCACCACAGGTGACCGTCCCTGAAAGTGACACGAGGGCTGGACTGGTTCTGCAGCCGCACTCTCTCGATATCTCACTGGTGGATCGTCCAATCACAAACCTGCTTTTCACGCAGTTCATCGCATCCGTCTCCGGCACAGTCTCCTGTCTCGGTGAGCTGGTTATGACACTGTGTCGTGTTCCAGCGGAGTTGTTTAATGTGTGTTGTGCTCTCAGTGGAGTGTGGAGATGTCACCGTCACCCTTCAGCCCGTCAGCAGACAGGGCGAGAGACAGAGCCTCCAGCTGTCGGGCAGCGCCGAAACGCTCACCTTCTCCTTCGGTAATGTGCTTCCTGGCAAGTACAAAGGTGAGTTTGATTTAAACCTATTACATTATAGCAATTGTCCTTGAAACGTTTCTGTTTATTGAGTAGAATTGAAGCACAAAAGTGTAAACTGGCATTATAGTTGGTCCAGTCAGATAATTGAAGGAATCTCAAAACTAAATGGATTTTAATTTTGGTTATAAAGAGTACGCACCATAGAATGCTTTGTCTATGTTTTTTTTTTTTTTCCTAATAAAAGGCCGCAAGGTTCAGAGTTTTGTGGGTGAAAGGAGCATTGTAGTTTTTAAAAAGTGGTTGTTAGGTTGCTTAAACAGGCTGTTAGATGTGGTTTGCCAGTACCAAACAGAAGTTGAACCTGTAATCCGCAGTTGCGATCTCTCAGGAGGAATGGTGCTGGAAGCAGAAGTCTGTGGAAGTGGACGTGCTGGATTCCGACATACACGGAGTGGAGTTCAGGCAGACCGGATACCTGCTGCGCTGCTCGCTCTCTCACGCAATCACGCTGGTCAGGGCTTTAGCACTTTTGCTTGTGATTTTTTTTCACTTTGTCTTGGCAATCGCTCTACAATACAACTCCGTAAAAGGTCATAAACCTGACATGTTTACTTTTTTCAAATTTCAAAAAATAAAAACATACGTTATGTATATGTTATTCTCAGGGAGAAATTGGTCAAGTTACAATTGCTCTCAAGTATAAAAGAAAAATAGAGAAGACCAGTAATAACAAAAACAGAAGAATTATATACCTCTGCTTTGCTTTACAGTATAGGTATGCTGTACATACAAATAGATAAGTCAAATCAAATCAAAGACGACTGGTAAGCAAACGGATTGTGATGTGAAACAGTATTGGATTAAAATTCAAATTAATTAAAAATGAATTTGAACTGCAAATAAACTTGCAGGAATTATAATAGTAAATGTTAAATGATAAACATTTGGCAAGACACTCAGAATCTGTTACTAAACACATCACTTTTGAACACGACCTTGAGAATGACTTGAATACTAGAATAAAAATGTTCAAAACATCACAAACTCACTGACAAACTAAGGGAAGGATGAAAAGCCTTGATGGATTGAACAGAGCATTTTGTGTATTATGTAATCTTAATATCTAACTAAAATGTATGCATTCTGGTCTTAATTGTAGGAGTTTTTTCAAGATGGCAGTTCACCAGAGAACGTTGGCATTTACAATCTGTCCAAAGGAGTCAACCGTTTCTGTTTGTCAAAGCCAGGTAAAGATCTCCGTCCTGCTGGTGCTTTCTCCTGAAAAAACAATAAATCATCCGATTCTTTTTGACTACAGGTGTTTACAAAGTGACTCCACGCTCCTGTCATCAGTTTGAGCACGATTATTACACATACAGCACGTATGTCTACACAGAACCACACCATGATGCTTTTTCTACGTTTGACCTTTCTATATTCTCTGTTTTTTTTCTTAGTTCTGCCCCGAGCATTTTGACTTTGACAGCTGTCAGACACCACATGACCGGACTCATCCTCACCGATAAGATGCTAGATGTTACTGTAACCATCAAGTGAGTGTCCGAATGTTGCTCATGGTTGTCCTGATCACAAGCAATGTCACAGTACATAAAGGATACAATGATGTTTGCAACAAAAATGTGAGGGATTGAAATTATACCAGGGATAGACATTTTCCAGTCGCTACAGTGTGTATCTGTTAAACCACGTTTTTTGCCCCACATGGGCACTCTGTTTGTTTTATTTCCTTTTAATAAATAAGCGTCCACTCTTAAAATGAAATATGTGTAACAGCCACAGGTCAGTGTGAAAATTATTAGACATAAGTATCACGAAAATAACTTGCGTGAATAGATTAAAGGCGTTCTTTTTAAATTCCCGTAAAACCTCTATTAGAAGGCCAAGGCCTTCTATTTTTCAACTTTTATGCCATGGTGACCTTCTATAAGAGGTGGCCTTATACGGAGATTTTATAGGGAGATTTTACAGATTTAATTTATATACAGAAGTTTTTTATACGCTAATAATTTAGTGAGAAATTAATTATTCATTTTTTTTCTCGAGCGTTCACTATTTTCTAATCACTTGTACGCTTTTGTTTGGCTCTAATTTTCGCTCAGATCTTCTGTTGAGAGCGAACCTGCTTTGGTTCTCGGCCCCCTGCGGTCAAATGAAGAGCAGCGACGGGAACTTCAGCTTCAGCAGATCGCCGCCCGAAGGACAGAGATGGAGGGAAAGAGTGAAAATGATGCCCTGCATGTGGAGGAGAAACCAGACGAGCTCCATCAGCCCTTTCACTATGAGTTCTCCTACTGGGCACGGTAGGAAATATGCCTCATGAACCAATCTGGTTTCGATGCTTGACTTTTTCCTGGTTGTTTCAGGGCGGGAGAGAAGATCGCAGTAACGCCATCATCCACAGAGTTTCTGTTTTATCCTCCTGAAGTCGAGGCCACCATCACTGGCGGTAAGAGTGACAACTTTCAGCATTCTTTCTCAAAACTGTTATTTTCTCCGTGCTTCACTAATTTGAACTGGTTTTTTATTGGCAGAGAATTGCCCTGGTCAGATGGTGGAGATCGTGGCTCGTGCCGGGCTCTTTCTAACAGGACAGGTCTCGCCGCCACTCAATGGTGTGGCAATCTCCATCACGAAGAGCGGAGCAACAAGCCCTCTCCTCTCGGTTCTTACCAACAAGAGTGGAACCTACAGGTATCTCCATCACCAACATCGGCCATACCCCATGATCACGTGTGTTTACTGATGTCTGTCTCTGTTTAACACCAGTGTCGGGCCCCTGCACAGTGACTCGGAGTATGAGATCAGTGCCAGTAAGGAGGGCTTTATTCTCACCCCGGTGGAGGACAGGAGAGGAGATTTTAAGGCTTTTGCCCTGGCAGGGGTGAATTTTGAGGTATGTAGGAAGTATGATTGTGTTTCTGACCTGATGGTGTTTCAACAGCTAAAGTGATGCTTCTTGTTCTGTCTAATCAGATCAAGGCAGAAGATGGTGTGGCTCTCTCTGGTGTCCTGCTTTCCCTCAGCGGCGCTAACTTCCGCTCGAACCTGCTCTCTCAGGAAACCGGCCAGATTCCCTTCAACAACCTGGTACTGACGCCTCTTCTGTGGTTTCAGACATTGTTCTTTCTTTCTGAGAGTATTTATGAATTGATTTTGTTTTTTCTTTTTACCATAGAGTCCTGGTCAATACTATTTCAAACCGATGATGAAGGAGTTCCGCTTTGAGCCGTCGTCTCAGATGATCACTGTAGAGGAAGGCCAGGTCCTGCACATCCCCATCACTGGCTATAAAACAGCATACAGGTCTGAATTTTGTGTTTGGGATCCATGTCAATGATAAATCATCACAGTGTGTCTTCAGTGTTATAAAGGGTGCTCTGGTGTATTATTGCGGTATTTATAATCACTATGATTGGAACGCCTTTTCTACATTGATCATAAGGGTTTTAGCAAAATGTTACTGTAAGTGAACGAAATATATCATTGAGTAATGGACAGAGGTGTAATGAGTACCTGAAAACCATACTTGAGTAAAAGTACAACAAGTTACAATTCACCCTTTCAAAGAAGAATTGAGTAAAAGTTGTGAAGTATCCAATAAGAAAATAACTTTGTATTTTACTAGATTTAAATGTTCTAAATTCCCTTTACTGAATTTAGGCTAAAAATACCAATTTGCAATGTCAAATACTCAAGTACTTTACTTTGAAAAATTAAAATTTTGTAATAAATACCATCACAGCAGTTACAGCAACAAGTTATAACAATGTGTCATATATTTTCCTTGGTCTTTTAATGTGCCAGCATAACTGTAAAAGCTATCCTTAACTTAATATTAACTTAACTGCAGTGAGCACATTCCATTTTTTTTTTTTCTGTTAGTGCACCATTATACACATTTGTGTTTTGGCTCATACAGTATGGTTACGATGCGACAGGAGACACTGGGCTTGGTTGCCATGTTAGTCACGGCTCATGCAGTATTCCTGCATTCCTCCATGTTGTTCAGACTAAACACCCTCTTTGGAGAGATCGTCAAAGACCCCTGTGGCCCTGTCAGTGGCTCGAACTAGGCGCTCTAATGCAGATTGATTACTTTGGTCTGGGTCCACAAATCACAAAAGCATTATCAATGCAGCTGAGCCTAAAGAATTCTGGAGTTTACCTCTGAAGGTCCTGTGAAGGTTGATGTGACTCACGTTAACATAGCTGTTGTTGCCAAAGCTTTAACGCTATATGCCAAAACAGTGTTGTTGTGTTTTCTTTTAACTCCATCAGTGCCAGACACTTTGTTCCAACCATAATTTCTTTAATACACATTACTTACAATACCTACATAATACTGTAAGTATTAATGTACAAAATAAAATGTCCTTCCTAAAAATATTGAATCATACATTATTGTAATGCAATAAAGTTAGCATGTCTGCATACTCAGGGGTGACGATTGTTCTTTTTTTTTTATCTATTTACTGTTAAAATCAAGTTTTAA